>CM076578.1:1853256599-1853430854 GCA_034641835.2 Pinus albicaulis | reverse complement strand
CAAGCGCCTTCACAACTTCTGTCAAATATGTGAGCCTGCTAGTTAGTTTCTTGACTGTCTCAGCAGTAGCTAGCAAACTTGTCAGAGCTTAAAGCATTGTTTTTATTGACTTGAGAGAAAAAAATATGGAGACTAAGAGCATCGTAGGCTGGATTTCAAAGCTGAATTGGCTGGTTTATGCATGGAGCTTGACATCATTTATTGTTAATCCATGGTGCCACGCTCTTTATCAAGAAGCTCAAATCCTCCTGCAAATTAATGAAAGCTTCAAGAATGATCCCCACAATGCATTAGACAACTCGATGATAGGCTCTGTCAATGTGCCTTGCAATTGGAATGGAATCACCTGCGACAATTCTACAGGTATGGTTACTGAAATCACACTCGAAGAAAAATCTCTCAACGACACTCTTCATTCCGACCTATGCAATCTGTAGAGCTTGGAAAAGCTTCATTTGGGTTAAAATAAACTTGTACGGGATTCTCCCATCGCCCCTCACAAATTGCAACAACCTCCAATCCCTCAACTTCAACACAAATTCTCTATCCGACACTTTGCCAAACCTCTCTAGACTAAATTCTTTGAAGATACTCGACCTCTCGACCAACAGATTCACATGGTAAGTCCCTCCTTCTTTGGGAAATTTACCAGAGCTCACCTCCCTCCACCTTGCACAGAATCCCTTTGCTCCTAGCACAATTCCCCAGGAACTCATGAGTTTTAAGAAACTCAACACCTTCTACTTGGCCACCTGCAATTTGCTAGGAGAAATCCCCCTTTTCATTTTTAATTTCATAGAGTTGGGCCTCTTGGATCTCTCCAACAACAACTTGAATGGATCCATTCCCAAGGAAATATCCAACCTGAAAATTTAACCATGACAAGTTATGTATAAATTTTTTTTAATGAAAATATCACCCCTTGACACAAATGATTCAATTAGGCTTTAGCATTTGGAAAGATGTTGACATATACTTCACGTATCATTTTGAAAATAGGCCAGAAGGAATATAAGCAGAAAGGTAACTAACATGAAGTTGTTTGTATCAAAATAAATGAAAGTTTGATGTTTGTGGTGTTTCCAATGTTGTTTAGTTTCCTGCCTGTACTAAAATTGACCAAAATCATTACAGATATCTTGCTTAGAAACTATTAGATCTCTTTAAGAATCTTACGGCGTTTCCTTTGCAACATTTGGTGATGGTGCAATTGGTTGTTATATAACAATCTAACTTTATATATATTATAAACTTTATAAGTTTATAATATATATATTAAAACTTATATATATATATATATATATGCCTTAAATCAAAGCATATGCTGCTGCATTTAAAACATTAAAACATAAAAACTTAACCTATGGTTTAAAAACCTTAATACATTGTTTTCGCGGATTTGAAGCATTTTTATTCAAACTGGTTGACCGGGGCTTATCGCATCCATTTTGGCTCGTGTTGACTGGACAACCGAACCATGCCATCGGGCTCCCATTGGTTGGAGGTGGAGCCCGCGACGAACTTCAAAACAATTCAACCGCATTACATGAATGCTTATCGCATCCATTTTCTGGGGTGATGACGTAGGATTCAAAATTTGCGATAAGGCATTGATTGGCACACGGCTTCGTGACATGGAAAGGTGGGTCCAAAGATTTCACGCGGTCAAGGATGGTGGTGACGAGGCTCAACACTATGCGAACGGTTTTTGATTGGTTGGTGGGTTTGAGGACATGGATTATGGGCTCCACACGAATGATGTGGCCCATTCAAACTTCAAATAAAATGGCAGGAGTTATGAACGGTTGGTGGGTGTCTTTAAATGCAGGTATGGCATGATTTAAAGGTGGGGTTTGCGTGGTATAAACCTTATATTCTCAAATCAAAACAGGCTATGGCATTTAACAAAAAAAACTTAGACTTGTAGGGTTTTAAAGACAGGGTTGAATGCATGATTGCGTGAAAAATAAAAACTCAGACAATTTTTTCTACCTCCTGTCCTTCTAGTTTTTGAATTTCCATCCAAATTTATTTTCTATCATCTTTGCTAGATTGCAGTTGGAATTAAATTTCCAACACTCCCTCTTAATTTCAACTACTGGATTCTCTTGCATACCCAGACACTTTCTCAAATAATTAAAACTTTTCTGCCCCAATGGTTTTGTCAATATATCAGCAAACTGCTCTTCAGTTTTGCAATGTTGCAAAACAATTTCTCCATTGTTCACTAGCTCTCTGATGTAGTGATACTTGGTATCAACATTTTTCGTTCTTTTATGAAACACTGAATTCTTTGACAAAGCTATAGCTGAGCTATTATCACAATAAATTGGTGTGCCTTTTACCTGTTCATCACACAAACTTCTCGACATTCTCCTCATCGATACTGCTTGACATGATGCTACTGTAGCTGCCACATACTCTACCTCTGCTATTGATAAAGCCACAATTGTTTGTTTCTTAGAAACCCATGAAATGGCTCCTGATCCCATATGAAAAACATAGCCAGAGGTGCTTTTCCTGTCATCTATACTTCCAGCCCAATCACTGTCAATATATCCAATCAATTCAAAATTTTCTGAAGTGGTGTATAAAATTCCATACCTCCTTGTTCCTTTCACATACCTCAGAATTATTTTTTCTCCTTGCCAATGTGCCTCCTTTGGCCTTTCCACAAATATGGAAATTAAACTTACAGCATGCATAATATCCGGCTTAGTTGCAGCCAAATACATGAGGCTACCAACTATGCTCTTGTACAAACTTGGATCAAAATCATTGTTGTTGTCTTCCTTGCTTAATTTCAATCCCATCACCGTAGGAGTAATTGATGCCTTGCAATACTTCATGTTAAATCTTTCCAAAACTTCTTTAACATACTTAGCTTGAGAAATAAAAAAAATATTTTCATTTTTCTCTATTTCTATTCCTAAGAAGTATCTCAACAATCCCATATCAGTTATTTCAAATTCATGATTCATGATTGTTTTAAAATTCTCAATGAAGTAAGCATCATTACCCGTGAATATAACATCATCAACACACAAAACAACAATTAGCATCTTACCATATTTCTCTCTGATGTATAATGTGGGTTCTCCTTCACATTTTTCAAACCCATTTTTCAATAGATATGCATCTATCCTACTATACCATGCTCTTGGTGCTTGTTTCAGCCCATACATAGCTTTCTTCAATCTGCATACTTTTTGCTCTTGGCCTAATTTCTCATATCCCAGAGATTGTTCAACATAACCTCTTCCATCAATACTCCATTTAAGAATGTTGATTTCACATCCATTTGGTAAACTTTCCATTTGTGTTGTGATGTTATGGACAACACTGCTCCTACTGTTTCCATTCTTGTAACTCGTGCAAAAGTTTCCTCGTAGTCTCTTCCCTATTGCTACTTGTAGCCTTTGACAACAAGTCTGGACTTGTGCCTTTCAATCTTACCTTCAACATTGCTCTTGTTCTTGTAAACCCATTTCACTCCAATTACTTCTTTTCCTTTTGGGAGATCAACGAGTTCCCATGTATTATTTTTCTCTATGGCATTCATTTCTTCATCCATAGCATCTATCCATTTCTTATATTTTACTGCTTCTTCAAAATGAAAAGGATCCTCTACATGAAAATACAATGCAAATAAAGAGTTCATACCTTCTTCTTGCTCATAAATTTCATTCAGACTTCTGAATCTGGTTCCTCTTTCACTTGTTGAACTTGTGCTTGTAGAAGCACTCAAATATGCTCCTTGTGATGTGCTTGGAGAAGCACTGTCATCACTTCTCAAGGGTGTTCTCATACCTACATGTGGTGTCCCTTGCTGCCCTTATGTTGGTGGAGGTGGTGTTGCTAATGAGGGATGTCTTTTAGCCATTTCTTCCTCATCTTCATCATGAGACAAACAACTTTTCACATTCATTGTTTTCTCAATGCTTCCATCCCAAGCTTCTTCTTCAATAAATTGTACATCTCTGATTATCATAAAATTCTTGGTGGATGCGTTATACAATCTGTATGCTTTGGATTATTCACTGTATCCAAAAAATATGCACTTATCCCCCTTACTGTAATATTCTTATTTTAGCACACAGCTAAATGGAATATTAAAGTTTTGTTTTATCACCTAGCACCTTAATAAATGGGTAAGGAAACCCATTTTCATTGAAGACATGAATAAAATCCCTCTTAATGTGAAAGGGATTATCAGAGTAGCTTTATTTTTCACCCTCAAGTGTGAAAAGGGGCAAATGCATGAAGACAAGGTTAGGTTTGACCAAGTCAACAACATTGTCATAGGAGGAATGGATCACTTTAGAAGACAGTGCAGTGTGAATGAGGAAGAGGATATTTGGTGGAGGAAACCTTAATGAGTGGGACCCATGGAGAGAGAGATTTCAATTTTTTAAAAGGAGGGCAAGGGAGCCATTGTTATTCATGAATTGGATTATTGATTTCATTGTCTATTCAGACATTGTGTATTCTTTTACTGTTAAGCAAGAATTGTCGAGGAATTCCTGTTTAGGATTCCTTCTCCTTCTTGAGAGGCCTCTTGAGTGATTGTTCTTCATGCTCCACATTTCATGTCTCAAGGCCAAAGCCACCTCCTTCAGTCACAACGTCATTCCTGAAGCAGGATAACTTTGTGTTGCAGGGTGTTGCAGTGGAGACTCCACAACACCATTTCCTTGGCTCATCTTTCAGAGGAGGAAGCTTCTATTCCTATGGGAGGTTAGTGAGGGAGATTCATGAACATATTTCTGATCATTGGCATCAGGCCAAGCACTTCCCTTCACCAGCAGCACAGTCCATTCTCTAGACTGTGTTATTTCTGAGTGCAATTGTAGTGGGGACTTGCTCCACTATTTTGGAGGGTGAGATCTTCAGGGATTGGATCAGATTTTCACCTGAGATATCCTTTGGATGAGATTCAGCCATCATTTACAGCATCATCATCTATCTACATCCATTTCCAGTTTCTGAGTTGCAGCTGCTACACAGCAACTCCAACATTTCTACAGAATTGCCACTTTGTGTATATTTCAGCCAATCCTTTTAAGGATTTTGTATTGTAGTTTCCAGGGGTTGAGATCTTTCTCCCCCTTCTTTATTTGAGCTATACATTGTTGTATCCATGTACGGACATTATTTTTCAGCAGTTCTGCTTCATAGACTGCGTAGTCATAGCTTGGTTTATCATATGTAGCTGTGTATTACATGATTATTGTACTTGTGTCTTTGATGATGGATTTTCCTAAGATTGAGTGATCATTTCCTCAATATATTGTACAATTTTTGCTACCATATTATTTATAATATGGCTATGAGATCTTATTGTATTTTCTGAAGTTGATTTTATTCATTGCTATTTCTAGTCATGTTCATGTATTGCTAAATCTCCACATTAGTAATATCTTGAGATACTCCCAATAGTGTGGTTGTTCCAAATTTGGAATATTACAATGGTATCAAAGCATGATCTTTGGCTCAACCTGTGAGTCTCAGCCATAGAAGATCAAGATGATGAAAAAGATGAGTTTACTCTCATCTATTTTCAGATCCAAAGGAGACCTCTTCAAGGAGGTCAAGAAGATTGAAGAAAGGGAAGAGGAAGGACCATGCACTTCCTACTCTCACAAAGAAGAAGACTAGAAGCATGAATAACACTTGGAATTCGAAATTCTAAGTGAGTACCTTGCTAAATATCGAGCAAAACCTAGAGCCTTCCAAGAGACTCTAGCTTTTCCACAATTTATTCAATAGAAAGAAGAAAGAAGACCCCACAGCTATGGGATGATGAGAGGAAATATATTTCTATTGTCCACATTTGATGGATCACTCAGAAGTGCAGCAGAGGTTTGGGTGAAGAAGCTAGAGGCTTTCTTCCTGCTACATCCTGTAGTCGACAGAGAGCTATAGAAGTTGTAGTGCTACACCTTGAAGGTGAAGCAAAGGTTTGGTGGATCAGCCATCTAAGCCATGCAAGGGTTTCAAATCTTGCCGAGTTTTCTCAAAGAATGATCAGGAGATTTGGAAAAAGGAGGGAGGAGCCCTCACCACCAGTTGATGAGGCATGTACCAGTGCTGTTGATTCCATGGAGGAGCAGTCTTCATCTTCAACAGTTTGGAAGGCCAACACTTATGAGGAGGAAACTCCTGCAGCCCTGCAAGGAGCTTCCACATTTCACCGAGGTATGATTAAAAATCCATCTCTTGTCATTTTAGCAAACACTTTGGATGGGTCTACATCATTGCATGCAGTTGGCTTAGAGCAGCAGAATAGCACTGCGCTGTACAAAAGCAGTGGAGGAAAGAGGAGCCAATCCTCATGTGAGAAATCAAAGGACATCTTCATTTGGGAAGCCAAGAGAGGAGCAGAAAGAAGGAGTAGACATCTGGAGATAAGAAACTCTTTCTCCTCTCTAGATGACACTCTCTCAATGAGCATGCCACAACTCAAAGAGAGACTTCTATTGGCAGCAGATCCAAGGCCTCTTGGGTTTTGGAGGACCATGCATTGGGAAGAGATCTCTAAGAGAGATTTCGATGGAGGTGCACTTCCACACATCATGGAGTGAAATATTCTTCAACATTTTGAGGAGGTTCTTCCCTTCTCATAGGAACAGCTAGAATATGGAGGAAATCTTCTGATGGATAACATCTCTCATGACTATGTCGGACATTCCTTGAGCCATGCACATCATGATGGGAGGTTTTTTCCTACCACCTATTTTGGTCCTCATAGGGTCAAATTGATCCTCGGAGAGATTGCATTTCAAGATCCCATGAAATGTAGGAACCTGATTTGGGATGATGGTAGCCCTCATGGGAGGAGCACCAAGATGAAGGGTGGAAGAAGGCATCCACAATTGGTTGAGTGGTTGTGGATGGTGAGCAAGGAGTGGGTGAGCTACTTGCATATTTATGATACTGGGAAGCAGGAGGCTTGGCTGCGCTGGTTACTCTTGAAGGAGTTTGGCCATCACTTGGCATACACTCTTTCCAAGGGTATGAGGATGAAAAAGATGTGGCAGGATGCTAGCATCATGGAGTAGCAAAGAGTATGGGTGCATAGTGTGATGCAACATTCATATCATTCACTATGTCTTCATCACATATCTTGCATGATGAGAGCATGAGGAAGCAACAAAAACATTTGTTGATGGGGTCATTCTTTGGAGAGCAAGGGAATATTTGATATAATTTCTTGTATGATGTTGCAGGAGTAGGAGATGGAACTATCATGGTGCAAAGGGGATACTCCTTGGCCTTTGATGATCAGGAATTACTCCCACCTTGGGAGAGATTCCATATTTGCAGCAACATTTTTGGAGGGTTGCCCATTTATGTTGAGGAGGCTAAGGGCAACAACACTGTGCCATATAGAGATTATATAGTGCCTCATGCAGAGGAAGGAGGAGCTCTTGCTCTAGGTAGAGGGATTCTTGCATCTTTGCAAGGAAGTCTCCAGGATCTCATGTATGGAGATCAAGGCACAATTCATGTGCCATTGTTGAAGAGGTGTGGAACCTTGGAGAAACAAGGAGGAGATAGGGAGAAGACGTAGCATCATGAGATGAGGAGTACACATCCCTATTCATTTCTAGAGGTTGATACACCTAAGAATGTGATTGGATTGCACAGTGGAAGCATGGAGAGTTTTCTCCATTCATATATTCAGTCATCTTTTGTTGAGGATGTCTCATTGCATGGAGACATTCTGCCGAGGAGACCACTGTACTAGTAGGGGAGGATGGATGCTTCACCAGTTGAGGCACCACTCAGTGTTTTCAAAGGCGTGGAAACCTTGGGGGATAACTTCACAGCGCTGAGAGTCTTGGGTACACTCAAGGAGGAGAGAGCCATTCTCTCAACATTATTTTCACCCACTCTCATTTCAGATTTTTTTAGTGGCAGAAGTAGTAGGGGAGGGATAGCAGCCTTCCAACTTTCATCTTTGGCATGGGAGATGTCAAAGAAGGAGATGACCATATGAAATATGTCCTTCATGAGGAATCATCAGCACTGTCACTATGGAGGATAGATCCATGTTGGAGCTTCGGGTTGTTCGTGGAGTACTCCCAGGATCATCTTGCTTGCATGATATTGACAGATCAAAATATGAGGAGATGCATAGATCATGTGCAGATGGAGGAGATACATAACTCTTTGGAGGATTTAGCACAACCACCTCTTTTCTCTTTGAGGATGCGAGGAGACTCGTTTTTGAGCCACTCCATTTGCATACACAAAACTTATGGTAAGGGTATTGTTAATCTACATGATGATTTGTATATTCATCCCTTAGCCATATATGTATAGGATGTTGCTCCAAGGAGGAGCATTCTCCTTTCTAGACCCCATGGTCTACTTGAGGCCATGAGCACTATTGGTGACCACTCCCTAGGAGGACTTAGGGAGTAAATTTATTTTGGAGGACCTACTCACCTTGCGCTATACATCATTCACTTTCTCCATACATTTGAGGAGAGTATGACAGCAAGCAAGTGGTTGAGAAGCCACACTTTTTTCACACTCTTTTGCAGTTGAGGGTCAAACTGCATTGGTTACAATTGAGGGACCATTGTCCTTCTCCATTGCCACACATGTCAGCAAGCATGGTTCTCATTATGGTTCATTATGTTGTTGTTGTCTCTATGTTTGTTGAGAGCATGATTGGGGGAATGGCACATTGGTTGGATGTGTCCCTTGGGGGAGAGATCTCCCACATTATTTGCATTGCATGTTCTAATGGGAGCATGAGAGCACATGTGGCCACTACAACAAAACATTGGTTTCCATTTGAGGTGATCCATATGATTGATTGGATTTCATATGATGGTGACTTCAAACTCATCACATATGAGATTATTTGGGACAACATGTTTCATAATGATGGAGGAGAGATCCTTGGAGATCTAATCTTCATCTTGCCACTTGAGGGCAACATTATTGCAGCCCAATATCAACATGTAATCTGCACTTATCCTAAGTGGAGAGGAGGACAGTGTGGGGTAGGCTATTTTTTCTACCGAGATCAGATTTTCAGCCCACCTATATTGCAGGAGCTAAAGGTGGAAGGTGATTTTTAGGAGTTGCCATGTTGGGAGGTAACTCATTTTGTATGGATGATTGCTTGGGGATGGAGGATCCACTTGGGGAGGATGTTCCTCAACATATTTCAGACTCCATGCCTTGAGTGGAGATTTTCCAATTCTATCCTTGCAGTTTCTTGAGGGCAAGCAACATTTGGGAGGGTAGGATTGTAATATTCCCATTTTATCACACAAGTAAATGGAATATTAAAGTTTTTTTTATCACCTAGCAGCTTAATATATGGGTAAGGAAACCCATTTTCATTGAAGAAATGAATAAAAACCCCCTTAATGTGAAAGGGATCATCAGATTAGCTTTATTTTTCACCCTCAAGTGTGAAAAGGGGAAAATGCATGAAGACAAGGTTAGGTTTGACCAAGTCAACAACGTTGCCATAGGAGGAGCGGATCACTTTAGAAGATAGCACAGTGTGAATGAGGAAGAGGATATTTGGTGGAGGAAACCCTAATAAGTGGGATCCATGGAGAGAGATCTTTCACTTTTTTAAAAGGAGGGCAAGGCAGCCATTGTTATTCATGAATTGGATTATTGATTTCATTGTCTACTCAAACATTGTGCATTCTTTTGCTGTTTAGCAATAATTGCAGGGGAATTCCTGTTTAGGATTCCTTCTCCTTCTTGAGAGGCCTCTTGAGGGATTTTTATTCATGCTCCACATTTCTTGGCTCAAGGCCATATCCACCTCCTTCAGTCACAGCGTTATTCCTTAAGTAGGATAACTTTGTGTTGTAGGGTGTTGCAGTGGAGACTCCACAACACCATTTCCTTGGCTCATCTTTCAGAGGAGGGAGATTTTATTCCTATGGGAGGTTAGTGAGGGAGATTCATGAGCATATTGCAAATCATTGGCATCAGGCCAAGCATTTCCCTTCACCAGCAGTGCAGTCCCTTCTCTAGGCTGTGTTATTTTTTAGTGCAATTGTAGTGGGGACTTGCTCCACTATTTTGGAGGGTGAGATATTCAGGGATTGGATCAGCCTTTCACCTGAGAGATCCTTTCGATGAGATTCATCTATAATTTGCAGCATCATCACCTATCTACATCCATTTCTATTTTCTGAGTTGCAGCTGCTGCCCAGCAACTCCGACATTTCTACAGAATTGCCACTTTGTGTATATTTCATCCAATCCTTTTAAGGATTGTGTATTGTAGTTTCCAGGGGTTGAGATATTGCTCCCCCTTATTTATTTGAGCTATAAATTTATGTATCCATGTATTGAAATTATTTTACAGCAATTCTCCTTCATAGACTGCGCAGTCATAGCTTGGTTTATCATATGTAGCTGTGTATTACATGATTATTGTACTTATGTCTTTGATGATGGATTTGCCTAAGCTTGAGTGACCATTTCCTCAATATATTGTACACTTTCTGCTACCATTTTATTTATAAGATGGCTATGAGATCTTATTGTATTTTCTGAGGTTGATGTTATTCACTGCTATTTCCAGTCATGTTCATGTATTGTTGGATCTGCACATTGGTAATATCTTGAGATATTCCCAATAGTTTAGTTGTTCCTAATTTGGAATATTACACTTACTATCCAACTTCTTCCTTAGGTGATCTAGAATGTGTGCATAAGCCACACAACCAAAAACTCTCATGTGGGTGAGAAACTGTTTTATGCCACTCCATGCTTCTTCTGGAACTCTGTTCATAACACTCTTTGTTGGGCATCTATTCAGCACATATGCTGCACAATGTACAGCTTCAGTCCAATATTCATTTGGCAAATGTTTTTCCTTCAACATGCTTCTTACCATATCCATGATGGTTCTATTTTTCCTTTCAGGAACTCCATTTTACTGCGGTGTATACCTTGTTATAAATTTTTTTTGTATCCCATTTTCTCTGCAAAAACGCAGAAATTATTTTGAGATATATTCTCCTCCTCTGTCTGTTCTTAAGACATTAATATGCTTCCCACTTTGATTCTCTACAAGAGATTTAAAGTGGCATAATTTCTCAAACACTTCATTCCTCACTTTCAAGAAGTAAACCCAAGTTTTTCTTGTGTAATCATTAATAAAGGTTAGCATATAGTGGTTGCTTGCTAATGATGGTGTTTTCATTGGTCCACACAAATCTGAATGGAAAATTTCTAAGGGTTCCTTTTCCCTTATGCTCTTTCCTGATGGAAAGATTTCTTTGTGTTGTTTGCCCAAGATGCAGACTTCACAAAGGCTGTCCGATTTTACAATCAATGGTAATCCCTCTACCATTCCTTTTCTATGCAACAAATTTAGACCTCCAAAGTTGAGATGTCCAAATCTTAAATGCCATAACCAATTTTCATCATTTTCTTCTCTTTGGGATGTATCTTGTGTCGCTACTACCATTGTAGCTCCTTTCTTCAAATTTGAGCTCATCTTGAGAGGGAACATTATGTTCCTTGTCATCTGCAGGATTGCTACTGTTTTCTCGACCCCGAAATGCCCAGCAACTCGACTGTATTCTGCTTCCCATATCATCTTGGCACGCTCACTTGAAGGAACACAAAGGTGTCCCATGTGACATAAAAGTGCATCTTGGAGGTGAAAATTTGGAACTTGCGTACCCCCCAAGAGTGCCTTGTAAGTGTGGCCGAATTCTGGGTCACTCTCACAGAGAAGCGGCCAATCAGAAGTCTCGTGCCCACAAGAGTTGAGCACGGTGGTGAGCGCCACGATCGGTGGTCGGCTGAGGCAGTCTGCAACATTATTGGTGCTACCCTTCTTGTACTTGATGTTCAAATGAAACTATTGAAGATATGTGGACCACTTCTGATGGCGATCATTCTGCAACTTCCCTTGTGTCTGTATGAACTGCAAGGACCGGTGGTCTGTGTGGATGATTGTTTCCTTCCCCAAAATGTAATGCTTCCATTGTCGACAAGCTTGCACAATGGAATACATTTCATTGTCATAAGTGGGATACTTTCAAACTATGACAGACAATGTCTCACTGTGAAATGCCACTGGATGTCCTTGTTGAGTAAAAACTGCCCCAATAGCATAGTTAGAGGCATCTGTCTCGATCTCAAATGGCTGTTGCAAGTCTGGTAAAGTGAGCACTGGGGCAGAACAGAGGGGATTTTTCAATTCCGTGAACGCCTTCTGTTGAGGTTTCGACCAAAAGAATTTTTCTCTTGCTCCTCCCTTGGTGACTTGAATCAAGGGCCAAGTGATATGAGAGAATCCCAACACGAACCTCCGGTAGAAATTAGCAAGACCTAGAAAGCTGCGAAGCTCTATTATAGTGGTTGGGGCTGACCAATCCTGAATGACTTGGATCTTGGATGGATCCACATGCACCCCCCTTTCATCAATAATCTATCCCAGATATTGAACCTGGGTCATGCCAAAAGTGCACTTCTCCAAATTGGCACACAACTTGTGTTGCCGCAGTGTTTGGAGGACTTGTCGGATGTCGTGAAGGTGCTCTTCCCAAGTCTGGCTAAAGATCAGAATGTCATCCAAGTACACCACCACAAATGAGTTGGTGAATGGCCACAAGATGTCATCCATCATCCTCATGAAGGTTGCGGGAGCATTTGTCAACCCGAAAGGCATTACCATCCATTCGAAAAGGCCTTCCTTGGCTTTGAAGGCAGTCTTCCACACATCGGAGGGTTCAATTGGTACCTGGTGATACCCAGACTTCAGGTCGATCTTGCTGAAATATTTTGTACCTTTGAGTTGGTCCAGAAGGTCATCAATCCGTGGGATTGGGTACCTATTCCAGACAGTGATCTTGTTCAGCGCCCGATAGTCAATACAGAGTCTCCACTTCCCATCCTTCTTCTATACCAAGATCGGGCTCCCACAGGGCGATGAACTTGGTCTGATGTGACCTTTCTGCAGCAGCTCCTGAATCTGCCTTTCTGCAACAGCTCCTGAATCTGCCTCTTGATTTCATCATTCTCCATAATAGAGTGCTGATAGATCGGTCCATTAGGTAGCGGCGCACCTGGGGTCAGATCAATCGGCTGCTTGACCTGATAGTGCAGAGGAACCCCTAAGGGTGAGGTGAGTATGTCCCCGTACTCCTCCACAACCTTATCCATTTGTTGTTGTCGTGCAGAGGAGCCCTATCTGGAGGTCATGGCCACAGTCTTCTTCTTGCCCTGGGGGCAGATCATCAGGAAAATGAATTTCCTGGTTTGGGAAATGAGCTTGCTGCATTGTTTTGCAGTAACAAAAGAGATAGTGGTAGGAGGTGGTACCTCTGGTATCCTGTATAACTTATTTCCCAAAGTAACAATAATAGCACGAGGTCGAGACTCATACACAGCATGATGCTTCCACAAGTATGGTTGTCCTAATAGTACATCAGAAACATCAATAGGAGCAACATCACATAATACCTCATCCATGAAGGGCTTGATGCTATAGGGAAGGCGACACTGCTGGCTGACGCAGAGATCTCATCCTCGGTGAAGACACCCAATGGTGTATGGATGTGGGTGAGCTGTGGTCGGCAAGCCCAACCGCTTCAAGGCATCTACTGAAATGAGGCTCTTTTGGCTCCCATTGTCGACAATGAACTATACAGGGGAGCCCTTTACCCACATCTGGGAGTGGAAGAGATGTTCCTCCTCCTCTAAATCTTCCGGTTCCTCCTTCTGGATCTTTGTAGTGGCAACAGTGGCATTACGCTCCACATCAATAATCTATTTCCCTTTTTCATTCCCCTTTTCAAGTTCTGATTTGGATTCAGAGCATGCATCTGACTCAGAAGCCCTCATCTCGGCCACTAGCGACTACTTGGCCCGACACTCACTTGTGTTGTGAGTGGAGCTCTTATGGAACTCACACCACTTTCCCGTGTCCTTCTTTGGCTTTGTGGTGCTGTTCTTTTCTTGTGGCTTCGATGAGTTATATTTAGCCACCATGCCTTGGCTCTGTCCTTTGTTTTGTGGTTTGGAAGCACCTTTCCCTTTCTTTCGATTCGCAGATCCAAAGTCTCTCTTCTTCTGCTTGAATTTCTGCTCAATCTTGGCAGCATACCGATATGTCATACCAAGCGAGGAGATGTCGAGGAAATCCATTTCCTCCTGAATGTATCTGTGCAGACAGCTGCGATACTTTAGCACCAGATGTTTCTCTGAATCTTTGATGCGCAGGGTATGGAACAGATTCGTCAGCTCATGCACATCTTGATCCCTTTGTTGTCACAGCGTGGTCCATTGTATGTACTTGTCCTCATAGCTCCCCACAGGATAGTACTGTTCCTTGACGACGTCTCGGAAAGAATTCCAAGTTGGTACGGCTGAGAACAGAGAGGGTTATGTTTGGTCCTTGTTCTCACAGTAGGTTTCCCACCAATCCTTAACATGGGGGGTAGCTTTGAGGAGTGCAAAAATAATCTTCTCCCGGTTTGAAAAGTCATGAACCGAGAAATATCCTTCTAACAGATTCAACCATCTATTTACGACATCTGCGTCTATTTGACCCTCAAATATGAGAATGTCAAAATTTACTTGTACCTTAAAAGGAGTCGCGCCTCCAGGGTGGCTGTTGGATGCAGATGCACCGCCGGTGGGTAGTCGTTGAAGGATCAGAGCAAAGTTATCCATCATCGCGTTCCTTTGTTTTTCGAGGGCCTCCTCGAGCAATATTTTGATAGGATCTCCTGCTCCCTCGTCTTTCTTTTCGTCCCCCATGGGCATCCGTCGAGGTTTGCGAGGCTGATCTTGCAAAGGTTCCACCAGATCGAGCCCTAGCTCCTTATACCCCGACTTCGTTGGGGACATGCAAAGAAGGATCGAGAAAAAGTAGACCGCTCTGATACCACTGATCCGAATTTATGCAGGAACACAACATAATAAAAATATAACCATAAATACAGAGATGCAGCGGAAATAAAACTTCATTTCATTAATATCAAAGAACTGAAATTTGCTTACAGACAGAATGGAAATAAAACTAGCTAGGGCGTTGGTAGCTATCTCTGAGAAGAGATGTGGTGGCTACAGGCCTCTGAACTGAGTTGGTGTTTGAGGCTGAGGCTCATTTATTATTTAGATACACACGGTGAAATCCAGAGTCAAACCCTAACCCTAGGAGATGAAGCGCCAAAACTATGGGCCCCGTTTGGGTAAATTGGTGTTTCAACTTCCCAGGGGCGTAACTTTGGCATACGATCTCTGTTTGACGCGTACCATACCTCGTTAGAAATATATATCCGAGGAATACAAATTTGGAATGAGCAACATCGGTCCATGGGCCCATGTTTCTCTTCATTTTCCCAAAAAACGTCATTTAGGGCCTCAAAACGGCTCCAGAAGTTCAAGACCCGAAAAACTGCTAAAAATAGTAAACTGTGCCGAAACTAAAAAACTGAAAGAGACAATGGTGGAGCCCCAAGTGGAATAGGCAGGTGGCCACCAATATCCACCTGGATCAGTTGTCCAATGCTCAATAGGTTATACTTCATGCCAGGAACATAATAAACATCTGATATGGTTTTTCTTTCTTTCTCCCTTCTTTGTTACAACACTTACTTTGCCTTTTCCATAACAGAGACCTTACTATCTATTCCCAATGTTACTTGAGACTTTACATTTTCATCATTCATGGAAAACATAGAAATTTTTCCAGTCATATGGTTGCTACATCTTGAATCTAGAAACCATATATCTTCATTCTTTTCTTCAGCCATATTACATTCTAAAAATAAATTCTCTTAATTGATATTTTCTTTAGTAAAATTAGCACTCGGTATACTACCCATGTCACTTTGTTTCTTCCTACATTCAATGGCATAATGGCCATACTTCTTACAGTAATGACATTGGACTTGGGATTTATCATACTTTTGTCCATGTGTTTGATTTTTTCCACCTTGTTGACTGCTGCCTTGGCCTTGGTTATAAATTTGGTTGCTACCCCTTCCACTTGTATTTACAGGGACGTTTCTTCCTCTGTTTTGGCTTATGCCTCTTCCTTTTCCTTTGTAGTTTCCTCTGCCTTGACCTCTTCCTCTTCCAAAGGACATTTGGGTCTTGAAGGCATGCTCCAAAGATGAGTTTGTTGTTCTACCCAATCTTTGTTCATGTGTCATCAATGATGCAAGAAGCTCATCAACTATAAAATTTGAGAGATCCTTCGTCTCTTCAATGGTTGTGACTATCACATCAAACCTTGAGGGTAAGATCCTCAATGCTTTCTCCACTATTCTTCTCTCTTCTACTGTCTCTCCATGAGATCTCATTTGGGTAACCAACCCAATCAACAATGTGAATAATGAGTCTATTGTATCAGACTCTTTCACGCAAATAACTTCAAAACCCCTTCTCATTAATTGAAGCTTTGTTTTCTTTACCTTCTCCATACCTTGGTAGGTTGCGTGGATAGTATCCCATGCATCCTTGGACCTCTTAGCTGCTGCAATCCTTGGAAATACACTTTCATGCATTGCTTGATAGAGATAGAAGAGGGCTTTTGAGTCCTTCTTCCTATTACTCTTCAACAAATCCTTCTCTACCTATTTTAATTCATTAAATGCTTGTTCATCTACTGGTTCTTCAAAAAAATCTTCAACTAGCTCCCATAAATCTTGAGAGGCAAACAAGGCTGTAATTGTGATTTCCCAATAGTCATAGTTCTTCCAATTAAACTGTGAGAGTTGAGTATTTCCTATACTCGTGCTTGTGCTAGCTCCTGCCATGGCTAGCTTTCTGAACTATGCAATAAAAAAAACTTGACTGTGTTTTTAAACCTTCTCACTACTAAAAAATAAACTCTGTCTTCAAGAGACTTCTCTGGACTGCACTCTTTGAAAACAAGCACAAAACTCTGTTTTGGAAAATATCTAACTTTTCTGAATCTTCACACTGCTAGAGAAAACTTCAACAAGCTTTTTGTTCCTTCCTTCAAATTATTTAGCAAATGCAAAGAGCCTAGACTAGCTTTGATACCATGTTGGAATTTCTGAGTATTTCAAACACACGGAGAGAAAACAAAATCTCTCTTTCTAACACAGAGAAATAATTTAACAGTATTGACAGAGATGCACAAAAAAACAACTTCTATTTAGTTAAGCATAAAATCAGTTTCAAAATGAAAGTTTTTCTCAGAACTACCTTGTTTTGGTTTAAAAAAAAAAAAATTCAACCGCTGCACACGCAGTGTTTTTGAATCTTGCTCTTTGTCCTTTTGTTTTTCTACCTTCAAGATATTACAAAACAATACACAGTCTCCTTTTTTTTTGTTTTCTCTGTCGTTGTGTATATTTATATAACAACCTAAATTTATATATATTATAAACTTTATAATTTTATAATATATATATATATATATATATATGCCCTAAATAAAAGCATATGCCACGACATTTAAAACATTAAAACATAAAAACTTAACCTATGGTTTAAAAACCTTAATACATTATTTTCACGGGTTTGAAACATTTTTATTCAAACTGGTTGACTGGGGCTTATCGCATCCATTTAGGCCTGTGTTGACTAGAAAACTGAACCATGCGATCGGGCTCCCATTGGATGGAGGTGGAGTTCGTGGCGGACTTCAAAACTATTAAACCATATTACATAAATGCTTATCGCATCCATTTTTTGGGGTGATGATGTAGGATTTAAACTTTGTGATAAGGCGTTGATTGGCCCACGGCTTTGTGACATGGCAAGGTGGGTCCAATGCTTTCGTGTAGCTAGGGACGGTGGTGATGAGCCTCAACACTATGCGACCAATTGTTGATTGGTTGGCGGGTGCAAGGACGTGGACTATGGGCTCCACACGAATGATGTGGCCCATTCAAATTTCAAATCAAATGGTGGGAGTTCTGAATGATTGGTGGGTGGCTTTAAACGTAGGTATGGCATGATTTAAAGATGGGGTTTGCATGGTATAAACCACACATTCTCAAATAAAAA
The DNA here is from genome assembly GCA_034641835.2 of Pinus albicaulis. NCBI lineage: Eukaryota > Viridiplantae > Streptophyta > Pinopsida > Pinales > Pinaceae > Pinus > Pinus albicaulis. The sequence goes on along the minus strand of CM076578.1, from coordinate 1,853,412,854 downwards.
TAGGCTACGTCCTTTAACAAAAAAAACTTAGACTTGTAGGGTTTTGAAGACGGGGTTGAATGCATGATTGTTTGCAAAATAAAAACTCATACAATTGTTGCTGCCTCCTGTCCTTCTGGTTTTTGAATTTCCATTCAAATTGATCTTCTGTCCTCTTTTCCAGATTGCAGTTGGAATTAAATTTCCAACAATAATTAACTTAATAATTGAAAAATTATAAGTAATTTTTTATTAAAATATAGTAAAATTTATATAAAAGTTTTAAGTGATAATGACATCTACATATTTTGTCGACGCTTTTTGAACCAGTCAATGTGGTTCATCTTGTCCTGATGATGAACCACACTAGTTGGTTTGAAAAGTGTCGAAAAAATATGCTTAGATGTGATTATCACCTAAAGGTTTTATATACATTTATGGATCATAGAAGCCAACTATAGATTTTATTTTTAGAAGGTGATAACATTTAGTAAAATTTGATAGTTAATTTGTGAATGTGAATTTAAATTAGGATACAACTATCTTAATTTTATCTCTATCAAGTGTGAAAAGCATTAAATTTATCAAAATGCAAATCTCTTTTTAAGGGAGTTGTCTATATGAGAGATGTTTTAGAGTTTCTGGAGGATTTATGGCCGATAATATACTTTTTGGTGATTTTTTTTTTTTTCTTTTTGTAAGCTTGGCAGGACCTTTCTATTTCATTTCAAAAGGTAGACAAGTATACATACACATACAAAAATTGTTAGATGGCCTCAAACACACCCACTGGGAAACCAAATTTTTTGCCCATCTAACTGCATGATAAGCCATCCAAAACTTAATTGTTTTTAGTTTGTCCAGTAATTCCATATAAGTCTTAGATTCCTTAATATTCCTAATATCTAGATATCAGAAATATAAACTCAAATTTTGTAAATCCATTCAAAATGATACTCAAAATTTGATTGAAAGAAACCATGCTAATCAATCCATTACTATTCTGACGAATCAACAGGCATTGGATCCTTGGCATTGAAACCTTGCAGCTCCTAATGAGGAAGACAAGGGATATTCTTGTCAATCTGGGTGAGACAATCATTCTAACGTTGGATTTGACGTTGGATTAGTTGAAATTCCTTATGAATTTCCTGAAGATCAGAATTAGGAATAGATGGCCTATCAGAATTAAACGCAATTTCATTGACCATTATGTTCTTCATAATCCAATATAAGTAAACCGAATGTTGGAATTGGGTGAATCTGCCCCAAAAATGCCCAAGATCCTACACTAAAGAGAGTCATTCTCCCAAATTAAGATCATTGTTTTCATCTTTCTCCTTTAATTATGTTTCCCAACATGATATCAACTAACGGACAAGAGGCATAGTGTTACAATGGTAGGCCTAAGCAGAATCGTAAGCTTTTCCCAATACACCACCATGACCTCTACCCCTAGTTGGTAGAGGCATAACCTACCTTTATCCACACCCATGTCCTCTGTTACGACCCTGAGCATTTCTGTCCCGCCCAAAGTTCCTTTTGGAAAAGGTGAGACGTGTGGTAAGATTAAAATTCAGACCACACATAGAATCTACGAAACTGAAGTAGACCCCACAAAAACACATTGAACCTAAAATTCCAATAATTCCACTATCTACCAAGTAGAAGCCCAACCAGGAAAACACTTGGCCTAAAAATAAATAGAGAGGTCTGGAAGAAAAAACTAGCTGGTAGTATAAGATACCTGAAAATATAAGAGCACATAATACCAAATATAGATAAGCAATAAATTCAAAAAGCCCAAAACCTCCCTAGCTTGAGCCCGACCACAACCCAGAAGGATGTAAATAATTATCTTCAGAGCCCAAGACCCATTTGGATACAGGTATGTCCACCATACATGCCAACCCTTTTCCAATTTTACCTAATCCACTTGTAGCAACCGATACATCTTTAGATAGCTATCAAATTTGAAAGCACATACCCCCATTACATTATAGAAGAGCTCTACCTTAATTTCTAAAAGCAAAGCCCTCAAGGAGAGAACAATTCCATAAAGTACAGAGATACTAGAATAACACATAGGTCTAACTTAAAATTTATTAATACTTACTTCAAAAAGGAACCAGATAGCCTCAGGACTTTCCAGAATCCACAATTTAGAAACAACCATGATATTGGTCAAACATGAAGATATAACTAGGCCTAAGAAGATGAGATTAGGAGTAAAAAAATAAGCATACCCACATGAGCTTCTTGTCGCTTGGAAGCAATGAATGCGATTGAGTCTCCCATCTTCTATTGATCTTGAGACCAAGAGGGATCGCTTATTCCCAGTCGACGAGTGAAAAATATTTTTAGAACAAAACCACACAATTAATCTAGGTCGTCTACCCCCACACTTTCCAATATATCCTCTCGCGTTTGATGCCACCTTTCGCATGTAGGATATTGAATGCAAGTCGTTGTACGACCACCTCTCCATGCATTCCATCATTACCATGTCCTTGGCTCAGATCCCACCGAGGTTTTTACACAGTCTCTCACCCCAACCAGGGGAATTTGTGGTGAAATCTTGATTTTTGTTGTTTAAACTAGTTTTTTGACTGCATATATGGATACAAAACACTCAAAAACCCTTGGGGCACTTCGATTATGAGTTCACCTATCAAAATTGTGATTTTAAAGAATCCCTGTCAGATTCTAGACAAATTAGACCAAAAAATAAACTGGAAAATTATTCAAAAAGTATCACTTATAGATAATGCCTTTGTTTAGTGCTAAATTTGAGAAAATTTTTGGAGATATTTGATTTGTATCCATGATTCGTAGATTTTGAATTAATATTAATTTATATTTATTATTAATAAAATTATTTATATTTATTAAAATTTCACAACTACATATATAGAAAAAGTTGCAGTTTAATTTTATGAAAACTTTGATACATACACACACACACATATATATGAGATGTTTGAGAGAGAGTGTGTGTGTGCACTTATAAAAATGGTTTACCACAAGAATTAAGTTTTTATATGTTTATTTCCCATGAGGCATAAAATAGACAGTGATGCGATGTACTACTAAGCACTATGTGATGTGAAGGTCACTAGTTCGAAACCTCGTGGGAAAAATTCCAACGATGTTAAGAGCTAGTGTGGCCAAATCTAGGTGTGATCCATGAGTGATTTTGACAACTTATATGCATCTTGGTCTCAGATTCTCAAGCCACAAATCAAGCCTGATTTAAACTTTGGAGAACTCAAACAACTTGAAAAACAAACAATTTTTTATATGTTTATTAATTAAATTTAAATATGAATTTTTGACACATGATGATTATGAATATTAATCATTATTTTAATGATGATGATTAATTTCTATCCGACCTTAAAAAAGTAAGATATTAATTAAGACTCATCAATAGTTTTTTTTCTCTGATAAAAAAGAAGGGAGAGAAGCATTCATTAGATCACTATAGTTTTACTGACTTAAAAAGTCAAGAAGGTTGGACATGTGGCAAAGGTTTTGGAAATGAGAACATATATGAGTAAGAGCTAGGCAATCTAAGAGAATGTGTTTTTCAAATTCAACTCTCTTAGTATCACAAAGGTGACACACTCTTTCGTCCCAAGGTGTTTTGGGAATTGACCAACGTTCAGTTTCACTTTGAAGCTCATGAGAATTAGTTCTATTCTTCACAATGTTCATTTTCTTCTTAGCACTGGTCAAGACAAAAAGATATTTCTAGTTAGCAAAATTGGGATTGATCACCTCCTTATAATACCTTATCTTCCTTTCCCCCTATAACTCCTTATATTCCCACAACTTATACTTAAATTTGGAATTAATAGTATTTTTAACATTATCCTTATTCTCCAAGATGATCTCCTCCTTTATCCCCCAATTGTTGAGCCAAGACTGGGTATCCTTATGCTAGTCTCACTTGAGCAGAGATGGGGGTTTTGGCTAGAGTTAGAAGAAATTTTTGGGAACCTATTGGCTTTTGTGTCGTAAAGCTTCTGTTTATACATCATATACCTAAATATAGCCATGATTTTAATTGGAGAAATTCTAGCTTCAATCAAGACAATAACATAGGGAGTATTTCCTTTAATATTGATGTTGTAGGTTATAAATTTCTTTTGGATCAACCCGATCCTCCTCCACAATTATCTAGATATACTGCAACCCCAAACCTCGCATCCATATAAAATAAAAATAGCTACGAGAGTCTCAAAGAGGATTTTTTTCTTACTCCATACTCAAATATTTGTTGACTCACAATTCTTTTCAAGTTCATAATAAGCTTTCCAGCCTCATATAATCTTTTATTTAATGATATAATTCCACTTGAGCTAATGATGGATGCCAATGCCTAAACATTTATATGAAGAAACATTCTCCAAGTAATTGTTATCATAAATGAAATTATCATAATTGATCTCTTTGTATTTAACTATCATGACGTTACTCTCGTCGGTATTAACACTCATAGTAATCTTAGAGCAATAATCATGGAGGATTCTAAGTTGCTTGTTGGGATCATCATGACTTCTAGCGAGAAGAATGATATCAGTAGCATAAAGGAGAAGAGTAATGACCATATGAGTGACCTTGGGGCCATCACATCCTGCAACTTCAAACATTCTTCTAGCTTATCAATGTAAATTCCAAAATGTGTAGGGGATAGGGGACACCATTGCTTAATCTAATTTTTCTTTCAATTTCTTTGGACCAACCATCTGTGGTCTTAAGCTCCTAGTCTTTACCATAGCTTTTATATATATAGAAGTATTTTTATTTTTTATTATATAATTAATTAATTTTATTGAATTTTCATACATCCTTGTAGATCTTGCCAAAAGAGATGACCCCAAGGGTTTAAAGGAGAATTAGCCCCATGACCTTACAGAAAATCCTTGAAACCTTACAACTTCTAATGAGAGCAAACTGATCACAAAAACACAAGATTTCTCTACCAAAAATTTGCAGAAAGAAAACAATGAATAAAAACACAATCACACATAGAACAACACAATATATATGGGGAACCCAATTGGGAAAAACCCCTGCTTTCTTATATTGAATCAACTAAGAAATATGATTTATTACATAGAACTTGCTTCAACCCTAAAGCTTCCTACAACACTAATCAACTCTACAAAAAACTTGCCCAACACTTAGGCAACTAAGGCCTGCTATGAGCCTCCTATTTCCTAGTGCAAATCCTTCCTAAAAATAGGAGAATTCCTTATTTCCTTGCACAATTCTTAAGAGAAATTTCTTTGTGTGCTTCTCCCAGCCTCTACCCAAAACCTTGTGTACAATAAATAAATACATTTGTGTCTTCATTAAATCTCAATAGGAATTTCAAATCGCATGACCTACTAGGGATAAATTTAGCAGTTACCTCTTTCAATTGAGAGTAAGTTGAGTTAACACAAAGTCAACTACTCAACTAAAATTGTGTCTATACCTATTCTAGAACTAGAGATCAGTTAACTCACAAACACTAGAATTAACTCTACTAGATAGCTAATTTTAGCCATGAACTAATCCACAACTCACTATATGTCATTTAACTCGAATTAATTGACAACAACTTAGTGAGGTCACATCACACATGTTAACTAAAAGCTAACTCAAGAAACCATGAGATTGAATTTGAATTGGGATCTTTGACTAAGGCACAAGTCAAAAAAGTCATTCCTTGCTACATTTTCAAGAGACCTCCCATTAGGGTGGTGTTTTAGCGACATGAACTCGACCAATTGAACTAACACTTAGAGATTTTAAATTTTCATATGTTTATTAATTACCGATTAAACTAACTCTCAGAGCTTTTAAATTTTCATATATTTATTAATTATATGTTTTGAAATATTATGATTATGCATATGAATCATTATTATCTAAATTTATTTTATTATGATATGTATATCATGTTTTTCTAATTTATTTTTTATTAATAAAAACAAAATTACAATATAATAAATTGAATTGATTTATTATTTTGGTTCATTATTACTTTTATATTTTATTTAATTAAATCAACATTATGTATTTTTTTAATCTAATAATAACAATAATAATAAACATGAATGTGGATTGAGACACCACAAGGAAAAGATCCTCTAGTGGAGGTTTTTACAGAAGCCCCTATAAAAATAGTCGAAAAATCTAGTTGTAGCAAAGGTCACTAGCGGAGATGGGCAGACAGATGTTTTAGCATATGTTTTTTAATGGTGTGTCTATAATACACGAAACACATTGGTGCATTATATAATCATACACACCGATGCTTAATAGAATATGGTGCGCCATGACAGAGCTTTTTATAAATAAATAAATAAAAATGTAATAGTGCATTGAGTACATAATCTATATTTGTGCGTACAATACTCGATAGCATCGGAAAGGATTGAATTTAAAAAATGCGATCAAAAGTTCATTTTTCCTTGTCTGGTGCTATACTCTCACGAGGCCCTGTTGCTAAAAAAATACACGAATGCCCTAGTGCGTAATCAATATAGAGAATTAATGCTTAATAACAAGTGGTGCAACATTGTAGGGTTGTTTTTATACAAATAAAAAATAATGGTGCACTACCTATATAAAGCACCTTAATGCATATACTAATCGATAACACCAGAAAAATATTGAATTTAAAAAATTTCGGTTGTAAAATTCATTTTCACCATTTTGTTGCTATACTCAAATGATGCACTGGTGCATAAACAACAAGGTGCACTACAATAGGGTTTTAATTAAAAAATAGAGGTGCGCTCAAGAACGTACACACACCAGTGCGATTAACCTAGTACACCGAAATAGGGTTAAATAAAAAAAATATACAGGTAAAAAAAAATCATTTTTACCATTTGTAGTGTTGTCGAGCTCTTAAGCACCAATGTTAATCCTATTTTTTTCAAGCGGCCTACCATCGATGCTTCCCTTGCTTGTCATAATTTCATCTGTTTCCTAGTGCATTGCTTTCAAATTTTCTCAAATGTTACTAAAAATTGTTTTTTATATTTATGTGGTAACCATACCACCCTGATGAGAAAATTTCCAGGTAATGCCCATGTTTGATAGCAAAATTGGGGTGTAGGTGCTAAGGAGAGTTGTACTCAGTTCTTTCAATAATTTCATTCACCATGGGTTCTACTCAACTCTCTTATTTCAATTTCATTCATCAAATTTACTCAATTTGATTAATGAAATGAAAGATAAACTTTAAAGTCCCTTAGACTATATCCACCCCTTTAAAACAACATCAACCCTCGACTTATAATATTAACCTCAATTAACTCTAAGGGCAAGAGCTCTTTAACTATTTCTCGAAACCCTTCCAGAATAAGATATTAAAGGTATTAGAACCGACGTTTTAAACCTCTTTATCAAAGTCTTAACTTAAGATAATAAACCCATTACTCCCGACATAAAAACTTAAGCAGCGCCTTATTTCTTTCGGGCCCACACAACCAAAATTTAATAAACAACCATTAATTCAATGAACGTTGGGCTATACCTCCTGTTAAACCCCGTGCAGCTTGTTGTTGCGATAGCCCTTAGATCTTCCTCCCTCCAGATCGGATGCTAATCGCATTTTTTTGCGAATAGAACTTTAAAGCCCAGAAAAAATGGGAAATGGACGATATTGCATCGTCGACGTGGAAATTTTTGACTGGATTGGGATTTTATTTCGGAAACCAACCCGAGCCCAAAAATGGTGCGAAACAGGTGATATTGTTTTCAAAACCACTCAACTGACAATTCTGGTAATTGAACAGTGTTAACCCGAAACTCCACGCGATTTTAGTTTATTCCTTCAACTCGCCTTCTCCACTTGACTTTGTGAACGACCTCATTGATATCGTTCAACCAAACAACAAAAAACACATTTTCTCCTACAGGCCGAGGTTCAACATTCATTGAATAAATAGAGCATGATCATGGGTTCGCTCTTCCAATAGAACTCAACAAACTGACCTTCCTTGACTCTTTTACACAACATACAAACGTTCTATACACACATCGAGGACATGATTCCTATGCAGACTAAACACAGTTGATTTATTCGTAGAGAATATGAATTCGAAGACAGAAAGAGAGAACTAAGGGAATTTCACACAGAACTGATCCTTCTTCAAATTATACACAGAGTTCACAAATTGAAGGAATGAGTCCTTCGAAAAGATTGTCAATAACACACACACAGATAGACAATAAGTCTAAATTTTATTCAACATAGAACAATACTTCTCGATTCAATCTTTCATTTCCAAATCCCCCCCTTAATTTGTATCAAGGGTTACATTTTATAGATTATTACATGACTGTTCGGCTCCTCATTGAGGACCAGTTTTATTTTTAACATAAAAGACTAATTACATAAGATTACTATAATTCCATCAACAAAAACCAAATATAATGACATGAATCAAACTATTCAACTTCTTCAGTTATTCAAATAATCCTATCTACCCTAAGTGTAACTAATAGCTAAGGTGTTGCCACCTTTGCTGGTACATTCCTTTGAACAATTTCGAACTCTTCTAGCCACAACATGTGGAAAATTCTCTTACATTGCTAGCTAGTGTCCAATGCCCCTTCATTAGACTCCTGAGGGAAATTTTCTTCATGGACTCCTATCCATGAGCTCTTTCACAGAGCTTCCTAGCTTCTGAAACATAGATTCTATCATCCAAGTAGCATCTTCATCTGGTTGGTCCTTCCATTTGATCAGATACTAGAAATATTCTTGTCCTCTAGCCATTTTGAACACCTTCTTGTCCAAGATCTTCTCTGGCTGTAATGGTTGTGCTGGAGGTAACTATTTTACCCACTCAATCTGCTCTCTATCTGTTGGCCTTTCATCTGTGCTACCATCTTCATACCTGTACAAATATACAACATTAAATATTGGAGATATCCCAACATCAGGAGGCAATTCAATTTCATAAGCACTAGCAGAAAATTTTCTCAATATCTTGCATGGTCCAATCTTCTTGAACTTCAATTTGTTATACTGCTTCTTTGGAAATCTTTCCTTTCTCAAGTGTTCCAAAACCAAATCTCCAACTTCAAAATTGACTTCTCTTTTGCTAAAATCTACTCTGCCCTTGTATTTGATGCTGCCTTGTAGCTGTTGTTTTACCTCCTCATGTATTGCTTGGATCTTTGAAGCAAATTCTTCTCCATCAGCACTCCTCAACTCTGCCTTTCCCAAGTTTCTCAATTCCGATATTCCTCTGGGGTGCATTCCATAAACAATATGGAATGGAATATGTCTTGTACTTCTGTTCTGTGAATCATTGTATGCAAACTCTGCCTATGGAAAAATATGGTCCCACTGTTTGGGATGCTCTCCTGCAAGACTTCTCAAAAGGTTACCCAGACTTCTATTTACTACCTCAGTTTGTCCATCAGTCTGAGGATGATAAGCTGAGTTGAAACTTAGTTTAGTACCAAGATTCTTCCATAATGTCCTCCAAAAATGGCCCATAAATCTAGTATCTCTGTCAGAAAAAATACTCTTGGGCAACCCATGAAATATAACAACTTCTTTGAAAACCAAATTAGCAACATGGGTGGCATCACTGGTTTTATAACATGGGATAAAATGTGCCATCTTGGAAAAAATTTTAACTACAACAAAAATTGCATAATTCCCTCTCTGTGTCTTGGGAAATCCTTAAAAAAAAATCCATACTCACCATATCCCAAGGCCTGTCTGGAATAGGCAATGGAATGTACAATCCTGCATTCTGGCTTCTCCCCTTTGCATATTGACAAATTTTACAATTCTTCACAAATTTTTCCACTTCAGTTCTCATCTTTGGCCAATAATAAAATGACTCAGCTGCTCATAATTTTTATCAGCACCAAAATGTCCAGCTAGTCCACCACTATGCTTTTCTTTGATTAAATTCTCCCTCATGGAACAATTTGGTACACACAATTGATTTCTTCTGAAAAATAAACCCTCTTGCAAAAAATAATCCAACCACTGGCTTATATCTGTCAAAACAGGGTTACAGCATGCTTCAAATGCTTCTTTGAAATCTGAATCTATCTTGTAAAGTTCCTTAAGAAAATCAAATCCTACTACTTCAAATTGGTTTTCTTGAACAAGCATGTTTCTCCTACTCAAGGCATCAACTACCTTATTTGCTTGACCACTTATATGCTTCAAAAAAAAATTAAAACTCTAGAGATATTCAACCCACTTGGCATGTTTGTAATTCAATTTGGGATACTGCATAATATACTGTAAAGCATGGTTATTTGAGTATAGCACAAATTCCTTAGACATTAAATAATGCCTCCACTTCTTCAATGCCTGCACAATTGCATAAAATTATTTTTCATAAGAGGAATACTTTCTCCTTGTCTCATTCAACTTCTCACTGAAATATGCTACATGCCTATCATCTTGGCTCAACACAGCTCCAATAGCTTCTCCACTGGCATCGCACTTCACTTGGAATGGCTTGTTAAAATCAAGCAAAACTAGAACAGACTTTTTAGTTATCTTCTGTTTCAAAAGCTTAAAATTATTTTCTGCTTCAGCAGTCCATTTGAATGGTTGTTTGTCCTTATTTATTATTTCAATGATGGGTACATTAATCTTGCTAAAATTCCTTATGAATTTTCTGTAAAAAATAGCAAGTCCATGGAAACTTCTTGCCTCAAAAACACTTCTTGGTGAAGGCCACTACACAATTGCCTTGACCTTCTCTGGATCCATCTTCAGTCCTTCAGCAGAAACAACAAAACCTGGATATACCAATTCCTCCTTCATGAATGAACACTTCTTTAAATTTATCAGCAGCTTCTCTTGATGTAACTTCTTCAAGACATAATTAAGATGCCTTAAATGTTCTTCCTTTGTTTTGCTAAAAACTAATATGTCATCCAGATATACTATTACAAATTTACCAATAAATTCCTTCAACACTTCATTCATGAGCCTCATAAAAGTACTAGGTGCATTTGATAACCCAAAAGGCATTACCAACCACTCATACAATCGTTTGTTTGTTTTAAAGGTTGTTTTCCATTCATCGCCCTCCTTTATCCTAATCTGATGGTATCCACTTTTCAAATCTAATTTTGAAAAATATTTTGCTCCACTAAAATAGTCCATTAAATCTTCAATTATAGGTAAAGGAAATCTATACATGATTGTTATCTTGTTGATTGCTCTTGAATTAGTGCACATTCTCCAACCTCCATCTTTCTTTGGGCTCAACATTGTAGGTACTGCACATGGACTCAAGCTTTCTCTGATCAGACCTTGTCAACCAGTTCTTGCACTTGCTTTCTGATTTCTTCATTCTCTGTGGGAGTCATTTTGTAGGCTGCTTTATTTGGCAGATTTGATCCTGGGATCAAATCTATATGATGGTTGATTTTTCTTATAGGTGGTAATTCATCAGGAAAATCATCCACAACAATATCACAATAATTGTCCAGCATTTCTTGAATCTCAATTGGCAAATCAAATTTTTTTGTAGAAGTAAGCACTACTTTAGGTTTGAAAACTAAAGAAAAATTTACCTCTTCATCTTCAATCTGTTGTAAGTACTCTTTCCCACTCAGCAATAAATTCTTTGGATCAGACTTTCTACTTGATGGTTCTCCTTCCTCCATAGGTATCAATGTGTGATGCACTCCATCCTTAAAGAAATTGTAAGTGTTCTTATTACCATCATGTATTTTTGCTCTGTCATACTGCCAAGGTCTACCCAACAGTATGTGACACACATCCATAGGCATCACATCACACATGACCTTGTCTTTGTAGTTGCCCATCTGCAATTCTATTTCACATTGCTCCTTCACAATCAACTGGTGTCCTTTATGAAGCCATGACACCTTGTAGGGTGTTGGGTGTTCCCTTGTCTTCAAATTGAGTTTCTCTATCACTTCTGTAGAGACCAAATTGTCTCTGCTGCCACTATCAATGACCAACTGACATCATTTCCCTTGGAATTTGCACACACTCCTGAACAAAGTCTTCCTCTGTGCTGGTTCAGCAACTTCTTTTGTTTGCTTCAACAAAACCTTAATGACCACCAGAGATTCTCCCTTCTCTGGCAGAATTTCTTCTTCTGTTTCAGATAGCCTTGCTGCCTCTTCTCCAACCTAAGCAACAATTTCATTTCTCTGACCAGTACCCATATTCTCTGGGCACTCATAGTGTTTATGTCCCAATTGGTGACATCTGTAACACCTTACTTCTCTTCCTTTGCCTCTGCCTCCTCTTCCTTTGTAGGAACTCCTTTTGCCCCTTGCATCACCCTCTGTGGATGCATTCTGAGGTGAGCTGCTGCTAGCTCCATCTCTCGGTGCTGTAGACCTTCCTCTACCACCTTGACCTTCCTTTCCTCGGAAAGTATCTCTTCCTTTGGTAGACTTCTTTCTCAGGAGTTTTTCTTCAGCTTTCAAGGCCATTTGATAAGCCTCTTCTACTGTCTTAGGAGACAGAATACCTATCTCATCCTGGATTTCCAACTTGAGACCATTCACATACCTAGAAACCTTCTTTGCTATGTCCTGGATTTGTCCAACTCTTATACTCACTTTATAAAACTCTTTTGTGTATTATTTCACTGTCAGCAATCTCTGTCTAAGATTTTGCATTTGTCTAAACAATGTAAATTGATAATCACTAGGCAAGAACTTACCTCTTAGCTTTGCCACCATTCTGGTCCAACTCTTGATTGGTTGTTTACCAGCTCTCCTTCTCTCTGCTTGCACTCCATCCCACCAAAGTGCAGCATGTCCCTTCAATTTTGTCACTGCAAACTTGACCCTTTTGTCTTCACCCATTTCTTCATAATCAAAGCACTTGTTCATCTCATTAATCCAATCTATCAGCTCTTCTAGATTCAATCCTCCTTCAAATCTAGAAACTTCAAGTCTAGGCTTGGTTGTAGACCCCAGAACTGATTTAATGAATCTCAGCTCAGGAGGAATCTCAACATTTTCTCTTGCCTCTTCTTCAGTTTCAGGTTCACTAACATCCTCGGGATCTCTTGGGTGTCCTAATTCCATTGCTTCCAATCTGGCTTGGACCCGCTGCAAGGTCTCCAATACTTCTGCATTGGAAATTGGCCTGCCTCTTCTCCTACCAGCAGCACCTCTGGCAACACGAAAAGCCATGCTAGAATTCTTCTTCTGGCTTTTGGAAGTCGGTTCATGTTGAGAATGTAGCAAGATGATGGAGCTTAGTGAAATGAAGTCGCCTTCACTAAGTGGGCCCGCAGGCAAATTCTGGCGCAAAATCTATTTTTAGACTATGTCTATTTTTAGACATATGGAGCATGGTTCGGGGATTCAAGTTTGAGATTCTTGAAGTATGTGTCATGTTGGTAAAAATAGATGAGACTCTATTTTTGAGGTCAAAGAGGTCGAAGTCTATTTTTAGACTGCCTCTCCTTAAAATAGAGAAGTCAAATATTATTTACCCTTAATAATATTTAGACTATAAACAACAGTTTACTCTCTTGGAGCACTTCAGTTCGAGCTACAGAAGTGGCTCATGCATCTGACAGAGGAATTACGCTATTCCCAAGGGTTTGATGGCATCATGCATGGTTGACTTCGGTTGGACTTCAGTGGCAGAAGTTTGGTGGAGTTAATGAGACAGATAGTGGAGTTGTGTTCTGTTTATTTTAGTTGAACTAGTTGAGATTAGTTTAACTAGCTAATCAATTAGTTATGAGTGGAGTGAATTAAATATTATTTAATTCATTAATTAGTAACTCATTATTCAACTCGAGAACACATCAGTTCACTACAGTGCATGATCAGTTCAGTGGAGACCAGTGAAAGAGGTAGATGAAAGGGTGGAGTTAGCTATCAGTGGCGACATCAGTTGTGCATGAGATTTTCACCACACTTGGAGGATTTGTCCATGACAATTGCACAGTCAAGCCAAGGAGATTCGAACCTTGGATCTCTATATAGACAGGCCTAGATTGCGCAATAGAGGCAAGGCAATTGGCGGTGAGTTTTGAACCAGTAACCTGTTCAAAACTGAGCTAGATTGTGGGTAACTGTATGAGAAAGTAGTGAGTACTTGTGAGGAGTATTGTACTGAGTTTTTTACTTGATTTATCCATTATAATATACACAATAGCTGCGGGGTTTTCAGCTATAATATTTCCCCATACATACTGTGTTAATGTGTATGATGATTTTATGTGTTATCGCTTATTTTATTTCCACATTTTTTATGATCTGAGTGGAAGAGATTATGTGTTGCATATAAATTTGAATTGTATGTGATCAGGATAGTCTCAGTGAATAATTAATCATTATTCAGAAAATTTATACATGGTATCGGAGCTATTGAAGTTCAGATTGATCATCACAGTGATTACAAACTTATTTCGGTAGACAGAGTCTGCATGCGGGCCAGGTAGCCTCCGGATTCATCTTTCTTCGGAAAGTGAAAGGTCTGGTAAACGCCCCTTGAAGTCAATCTCTGTGCTAGAAATAATTTTTTCTCACAGATCTAGAGTGGTTGAGCTTTGAGGTGGAATTCGAAATTTTGCAGCAGTTTTGTTTTCTTGGTGCCGGTGTTGAAAATGTCTTTCAACGGTTTGCGACTCGAATATGCTCTTGAAGGAAATTCGAATTATGTTGCATGGAAGGATCGCATGGAGGCAGTATTAGAAGATAATGGACTGAAGGAGTTCGTAGATACGGATGTCCAAAAGCCCACTGATCCTGCTGAAGTCGAAGCATGGCAAAATAAGATGGCGAAATGTCGAAGGATCCTATTGGAGGGCGTCAAGGATCATATTGTATCCAGCCTGCATGGAAAGGCTTCTCCATTTCTAATGTGGAAAGATTTGACAGATCTATTCCAGAGTAAGAGCGACCAAAGGAAGCTAGCACTCAAAGATAAGCTCAGGAACATCAAGATGGAGAAGGGCGACAGTATCGCCAAATACCTCACGAAGTTCACTCAATGCAGAGATGAGCTGGGAAGTGTGGGGGTGACTGTCGAAGACGAGGACATGGTCGACTGGCTCTCCTTGGTCTTTCGAAGGCTTGGCACTCATATCAAGATAGTGTCAATGGTCGGGAGAAGCTGCCGGGATGGGAGCGCCTTTGGGCGGATCTCATGCAGGAGGAGATAAGGAGGACTACTCGAGATGGATCTTCATCAAAGGGAGCTGATGAAGAAAATTGCACTTTGGTTTCCAAAGCAAAGAAGGGGAAGGGTAAGAAACCTTCTCATTCCGGTGCAAAGGGCAAGAAGCAGGATATGGCGAAAGTGAAGTGTTTTCACTGCCATGATCACAAACATTATGCTACCAATTGTCCAAATAAGAAGAAGAACAAGCAAGTGGGAAGATCTGCAGATAGAGAAACTTTGGCTTCACAGTTCGAGCTTGAATTTTCACTGATCGCATGCTTGGTTTCAAGTGTGATGGGATCGGTATGGTTCTTGGACAGCGGTGCGTAATTTCATATGACGGGAGATCGGGAGTTGTTATCAGATCTGGAGGACAAAGATTTGGGTGTGCACATCGAGATGGGCAATGATGGTAGATACAGTGCGACTGGTATTGGTACCATATCCTTTCAGAGGGAGTCTGGTAAACACTTTGTATTGAAGGATGTCATGCATGTACCTGGATTGAAGAAGAACTTGATCTCTGTGGTGATGTTGGAAGATAAGGGGTATGATGTGGTCTTCAGTGAAGGGAAAGCCTTCCTGCACAGTAAGACTACTGGAGAGACCCGGAAGATAGGGGTTTGAACCAAGAACCTTTATCAGTTGCAGGTAGATGGCTACGCAACTATGGCATGCAAGGCGGGAGAAGTGGTGAGCCGGGATGATGAGGGCGACTGTGGCACAGGAGATTGGGCCACCTTCACCATGGAGCTTTGAAGATTCTGCACAGCGATTTCTACCGGGATTCCTAAGGGCACTCTTGCGCAATCGGATTAGTGCAAGGGGTGTACTTTAGGGAAGTATGTGAAAGCCACCTTTCACGAGAAGGATAGTCGCGCCATGACAATCCTTGAGAGAGTTCACACGGACGTGTGTGGTCCTTTCTCGATTGCTTCGACAAAGAAAGCATAGGTATTATGTGATATTTGTTGATGATTTCTCTCGAAAGTGCTCGGATCTTCTTCATGCGAGAAGAAGAGCGATACATTCGCGAAGTTCCGTGAGTTTAAAGCACCGGTCGAGAAGGAGTCTGGGAAGAAGGTGATTGCTCTAAGGAGTGATAATGGTGGTGAATTCATCTCGGCTGAATTCAAGGAGTTTTGTAGCGCGAAGGGGATTCGGAGAGAGCTCATCGCACCCCATAACCCACAGGCAGAACGGGGTGGGCGAGCGGAAGAACGGGAATGATCGTGGGTGCCGCACGTGCGATGTTGCATGATCGGGGGCCTACCCCTTCACTTTTGGGCTGAGGCATGCAATATAGCGGTAGTATGTGCGGAACCGTTGTCCTCACAAGGTTCTTGGCATGAGTACACCGAAGGAGGCTTATTCTCGGCAAGAGGCCGGATATTTCCCATTTGCGGATTTTTTGGTTCTCCCGTCTACATGCATGTGACGAAGGATGCGAGAAGGAAGTCTGGGATCCAATCGCCGAGGTTGGAATATTTGTGGGGGTACACCGATACACCTCACAACTACCGGGTATATTTGTCGGACAGTCAAAAGATCGCTGTGCGACGGGATATAAAATTTCGTGGGAGGAGAAAGCCATGCAATGTTCGCTTGAGAGGGAGCTACACTTGCATGCGGATGAGGAGATCGTTAGTTCTTAAGGAGGAGCTTCGGATGTGGATCAGCCACAAGAGGAGGTTCAGGGAGGTGGAAGAAACCACCCATGCAGCGCCAACCATCGGGAGGGTGCATGCGCACTACGTAAGCCGAGCGACTAGCTCGGGATGCGGAGAAGGTTGTAGGACCACCTACAAGACACGTGCGAGACAGAGACGAGCCACCGAATCGGTACTACTCGGATACATGGCTCTTGTGATTCAATGTGTTGTGACGGAGCCATCCTCTCGTTGAGGAAGCTGTGGAGGAACCCGCATGGGTAGATGCCATGATTGAAGAATATGATTCGATCGTCGAGAACAGTGCATGGGAGATTGTCCCAAGACCGGTGGGAAAATCGGTGGTGGGTTTGCGATGGATCTACAAGATGAAGCAGGGCGGTGACGGGAGTGTGGAGAAGTATAAGGCGAGATTTGTCACCCGTGGCTTTTCACGGATCAAGGGGATCGATTATGAGGAGACTTTTGCACTGTCGCAAGGTACTCTTCCATACGGACGATCCTTGCTCTCTCGACATAGATGGGGTGGCACATTCATTAGATGGATGTGAAGACTCGCGTTCCTCAATGGAGTTATTGAGGAGGAGGTGTACATAGAGTAGCCCGAAGGTTTTGAGATCTTCAGACGGTGAGTCGCATGTGTGTCGACTCAAAAGAGCACTTGTACGGGCTGAAGCAAGCACCTCGTGCTTCGTACACTCGGATAGACGACTACTTCACCGGGCTTGGATTCTCCAAGAGTGAGGCGGATCCAAACCCTGTACCCAGCATTGTGGTGGAGGGGAAGTTGTTGATCATCGTACCGTATGTAGATGATCTGATTTTGATCGGCGATGAGCAAGTTGATACTTTCATGCAAGGAGGATCTTGCACGAGAGTTTGAGATGAAGGACTTGGGCATCCTTCATTATTTCCGGGATTGGAGATTTGGCAGCATGCGACGGAGGACTCGTTGTTTCTCGGGGCAAGTATGCTCGAGAGATTTCCGGAGAGGTTCAACATGCAAGGCCGCAAGCTCGTTGACACTCCTCTTCCCGGTGGTTGGAGGAAGGAGGATGCTACTTCAGCGGAGGTAGTGGATGCCACTTGTCTATCAACGAGTTGGTGGGGTCGCTTATGTATTTGGTCAATACACGACCCGATATATGCTATGCGATTAACCGACTTTCGCAAGCTATGGTTAAGCCTACCAAGCTCTTTTTGGAAGGCGAGGCAAGCATGTATTGCGCTATATTAGAGGCACATCGGGATATGGTTCATGGTACGGACGAGAGGATTAGTTGAGGCGGCATGGATTCATGGATTTTTTATCATCATATCTCGAGATTGTGTTCGGCGGAGAATCATGATGCTTTCATATGTTCCCACGAAGGATTAGGATGCCGACATCCCGATGAAGGCGCTCACCGAGAGCAAGTTTGAATTCCACAAAGGTAGGATAGGGGTTGCGGATAATCCATATCTTGCTCGAGAGGGAGTGTTGAGAATGCAGCAAGATGATGGAGCTTAGTGAAATGAAGTCGCCTTCACTAAGTGGGCCCGTAGGCAAATTCGGCGCAAAAATCTATTTTTAGACTATGTCTATTTTTTAGACATATGGAGCATGGTTCAGGGGATTCCAGTTTGAGATTCTTGGAGCATTGGTCATGTTGGTAAAAATAGATGAGACTCTATTTTTTAGGTCGAAGAGGTTGAAGTCTATTTTTTAGACTCGCCTCTCCTTAAAATAGGGAAGTCAAATATTATTTACCCTTAATAATATTTAGACTCTAAACGACTAGCTTACTCTCTTGGAGCACTTCGATTCGAGCTACAAAAGTGGCTCATGCATCCGACATAGGAATCACGTGATTCCCAAGGGTTTGATGGCATCATGCATGGTTGACTTCGGCTTGGACTTCGATGGGCGTAAGTTTGGAGGAGTTAATGAGACGAGATAGTGGAGTTGTGTTCGTTTATTTTAGTTGAACTAGTTGAGATTAGTTTAACTAGCTAATCAATTAGTTATGAGTGGAGTGAATTAAATATTATTTAATTCATTAATTAGTAACTCATTATTTAACTCAAGAACACATCGATTCACTACGATTGCATGATCGGTTCGATGGAGACCGATGAAAGAGGTAGATGAAAGGGTGGAGTTAGCTATCGATGGCTGACATCGATTGTGCATGAGATTTGCACCACACTTGGAGGATTTTTTCCATGACAATTGCACAGTCAAGCCAAGGAGATTCGAACCTTGGATCTCTATATAGACAGGCCTGGATTGCGCAATAGAGGCAAGGAAATTGGCGGTGAGTTTTGAACAAGTAACCTGTTCAAAACTGAGCTAGATTGTGGGTAACTGTATGAGAAAGTACTGAGTAGTTGTGAGGAGTATTGTACTGAGTTTGTTGCTTGATTTCTCCATTATAATATACACAATAGCTGCGGGGTTTTCAGCTATAATATTTCCCCATACATACTGTGTTAATGTGTATGATAATTTGATGTGTTATCGCTTGATTTTATTTCCGCATGTTTGATGATCTGAGTGGAAGAGATTATGTGTTGCATATAAATTCGAATTGTATGTGATCAGGATAGTCTCGGTGAATAATTAATCATTATTCAGCAAATTTCTACAGTTCAGTCTCTGCAAAAATATCTTAAAATCTTCTCTGATACCACAAATGATAGCGAAATTGGGGTGCAGGCACTAAGGAGAGCTGTACTCAGTTCTTTCAGTAATTTCATTCACCATGGGTTCTACTCAATTTTCTTATTTCAATTTCATTCATCAAATTTACTCAATTTTATTAATGAAATGAAAGATAAACTTTAAAGTCCCTTAGACTATATCCGCCCCTTTAAAACAACATCGACCCTCGGGTTATAATATTAACCTAAATTAACTCTAAGGGCAAGAGCTCTTTAACTATTTCTCAAAACCCTTCTGCAATATGGTATTAAAGGTATTAGAACCGACGTTTTAAACCTCTTTATCAAAGTCTTAACTTAAGATAATAAACCCATTACTCCCGACATAAACACTTAAGCATTGCCTTATTTCTTTCGGGACCACAAAACCAACATTTAATAAACAACCATTAATTCAATGAACGTTGGGCCATACCTCCTGTTAAACCTCGTGCAACTTGATGTTGTGATAGCCCTTGGATCTTCCTCCCTCTGGATCAGACGTTAATCACATTTTTTTGCCAATAGAACTTTAAAGCCTAGAAAAAATGTGAAATGGGCAGTATTGCATCGTCGATGTGGAAATTTCTGAAAGGATCAAGTTTTTATTTCAGAAACCACCCCGGGCCCAAAAGTGGTGTGAAATGGGCGGTATTTTTTTCAAAACCACTCAACTGAAAATTCTGGTAATTGAAAAGTGTTAGCTCGAAACTCCACACGATTTTAGTTTATTCCTTCAACTCGGCTTCTCCACTTGACTTTGTGAACAACCTCACTGATATCATTCAACCAAACAAAAAAACACGCATTCGCTCCTATAGGCCGAGGTTCAACATTCATTGAATAAACAGAGCATGACCATGGGTTCACTCTTCCAACAGAACTCAACAAACTGACCTTCCTTGACTCTTTTACACAGCATACATATGTTCTATACACACATCGAGGACATGATTCCTATGCAGACTAAACACATTCGATTTATTCATAGATAATATGTTTCAGGTCGTATATGGTATATTGTCCATGTTTCAGGTTATATATATGGTATTAAGAGCATACATTTTTGTATATATATTATACATCTTTTTTCATTTTAGAATATAGTTTTATTAATTTAAAAGTTGTATGTTTTGATTTTTTTAATTATATTTTTTTATTTTTATTTAATATTTAATTAAAAATGGTTATAGTTATAAATTTAGATTTTTTTTTAATAAATTAAATATTTAAAAAAAAATTATAATATAACGCACTAATAAATATATTTTATGTTCACCTGGGTTTAAATGATAAAATTGTAATAGTTTCACTTTACGTTTAATATTATTATAGCTCTAATCCCTCTCAGCAGACCATTACAAAGTTCATTTTCAAAATAAGGAGTGGTTATATTATGATGTGAGTATCTCTTCCTTGGTCTGTTTCCTCTTTTATCTTAAAATTTGGCTTTAAATGTTTAAGTTACATTGACTAGAGGCCTTCCAACGGTTTTCACTACAAGATGATATATGAAGAATTTAGTACCAATGAACTCCCAACTTGCTATGAGAACAAGAGCCTCTATTCGGCGAAGCCTCTCAACCAATGTACAATAAATGATTAGGCTTATAAATAATCCATAATTATAGTTTAGTATGATATAATTACCTTTTGTACTGTTGAAATATATATTAATTAAATGAAAATATGAAAACTAATTGTATTTTTGACAATATATGAAGAATTTAGGACCAATGCTCTCCCAACTTGCTATGAGCACAATAGCCTTTATCAGGCGAAGCCTCTCAACCAATGTACAATAAATGATTAGGCTTACAAATAATTCATAATTATAGTTAAGTATGATATTATTATTTTTTGTATTGTTGAAATATATATTAATTAAATGAAAATATGAAAACTAATTGTGTTTTTGATATTCTCATGGTATTTTAAATATTTATATGTATTTGTGATATATTTTTTTAAAGTATTTATAGTTTTCAAGTATATATTGGGTGATAAGTTGTTATTCTTTGTGGTTTTGATCCAATCTCTTTGTTCCTATTGAAAATTTGTTTTTTGGTACTTTGATACTTATGGTTCTTAGAGAAAAAAAAATGGTTATACTAATCAAACACCTCATCTTCTAAACTTCTTGAATGATGATATTTCATCTTAGGACCAATGTTGGAGTAGAGAGTACTTCAACCAAGTACCTCAACTTATGGGTCACCTTTACCATAGTGCCTAGTAATACATATAAACCAAAAAAACATTGTGCAAAAGAACTATACTTATCTAAAAATTATATTAACATATGTAGTTGTAACCAAATTATGTAACTGAATAGCCCAATTGTGTAACACATATTCCTTTAATAAATGTGATAATATATTTTTTAAATTGAAAGGGTTATTGAGTTCTTTAAGGTGTTTATATATTCTCATAGTAACCCATTAATGTTCATGTATTTTTATTGTTGTCACATAAATTAATGTTCATTTCTTTTGAGTAGCCATTGAGGATGTTCTTCTCTTTTTAATGCTATGATGTAAATTAATTTTTTATTTATTTTCAATGATATGAGGTAAAGATTATAATTACGCATTGAGGTTTATGTTGGATTATTTAAATGATGTAATTAGTTTTTTCTTGTTGAAAATTTTGAAAAATGAAAAAAGTATGATTAATCGAGGAAAAATGATGAAATTATTTATGTGTTTATCAAGAGATTTTGTAAGTTATATCATTAAATACCTAAGTGATACCATAGATGAGTTTAATTCTTTGTGGTTTTGATGTAATCTCTTTTTTTCCCATTGAAAATCTATTTGTTGGTACTTCCATACTTACGGTTCTTAGAGAAGAAAGGGATATACTAATCAAACACCTCATTTTTTAAAAATGATACTTATCTAAAAAATGATATTAACATATGTAGTTGTAACCAAATTATGTAACTGAATAGCCCAATCTCATTTTTCATTCTCTGTAGTTGTAGCTATCCTGCATGATTCATGTGAGAGCATTTCCTCTATACTACTCTTTCCTATGTTACTGCTTTACAACGTTTCCTTTGCAACATATGGTGCAACTACTAGTAAATAATTTATTGTGCCCCTCTACAACTTGGGGGAGATGTTGTCATATTGAGAGATTTAATTGGTCTCAATATTTATTAGATCCAAAATTAAAATAAATTTATACTAATTTTATTAAAATTTTAAAATATGTTTATATAAATACTAAACCACGTATATAACTAAAAATAAATCTAATTCTAAAACATTAGTTTAATCAATTAGTCAATTTCTAATTATTTAAGAAATAAAAAAATTGATGAAAAATACAAACGTTACACATTCATAGTCCACATAAATATTTCAAGGTTGACTTTAACTTAACATTTTTTTCACTAAATGGAAAAGGTGAAGAAAATCGTTAAAATTTTATAATAATTCTTTTCTTTTATAAAATTATATTTATATTGCTAAATATAAATAGAAATGTTTCCAAAATTTTCATGCAGAAAATTGGAACATTAATTTTTGCTAATTTCACATAGGTGGAGAATAAATGGGTAAGGAGACCCACGAATAATGAAAAGCACAATAAAATCCCTCATAGTATGAGAAGGGATCATTTTTGTATTTGATTTCACACCTCCATGTGTGAAAAGGAGCTATTTTGCAAAGTGGCTAGGTCAAGTTGACCAAAGTCAAACTGCGCAGGTTATGAGGTGGAAAGCACAATGTGGCATAATGCAATAGAGAAGGAAGGAAGATTCCTTGAGAAGTAAAACCCTAATGAAGTGGGGCCATTGGAGAGGGAGCTCACAATTGTATAAGAGGAGGGCAAGACAACCATTTTTTCTCATGAATGGATTATTGATTTTGTTGTCTTGAGAGACAAGGAGCATACTCCTGCTGTTCAGCAGAGTTGATAGGGAATTCCTGTTTAGGATTACTACCTCCTCATGAGAGGCCTCTTGAGGAATTGATCTTCAGCTTTCTCCACATCTTGGCTCGAGGCCAAAGAATTCTCTTCCATCATAGTGTTATTCTTGCATCAAGAAGACATTGTGCTGCTAGGGTTGCAGTGGAGGCTTCCACCACATCACTTTGGGGCTTGATTTGCAGAGAGGGGAGTCTCCATTTAGTGGAGATATCATTGAGGAGTGTTATTGAGCTCATTTGCAGATTTTGGCAACACGCCAAGCTTTCTCCCATCTTCATCAGCGTAGTCCCTTCCATAGACTGCGTTATTTCAGAGTTAGTCTGAGAGATTTCTAGTGTCGGGATCAGCCTTGCACTCCGGAAATCCTTTGGAGGATATTGATTCAGATTTTATAGCAGATTCTACCATCTCATTCTATTTTGATTATGAGTTGCTGCAGCTACCCAGAAACTCCGGCATTTTGGTATTTTTCCATTCTATGTATCTAGTGTAGCCAATCCTTTTGAGGATTGTTGTATCATTATTGTATTATTGTTTTTAGGGGTTGAGAGCACACTCTCCCTCATTTCTTGAGCTATATTTCAATATCATCATATTTCATATTTGTATGTAGTAGTGTCTCCATAAGACTGCGTAGCCATAGCTAGGGCAGTTTATGCAGCAATGTATTTCATGCTTTCATGTACTTGTTCTTTGAGGTTGGCCATTCCCTCTCTTGAGTGCTCTTTCCCTCAAGATATTGTACACTTATTTGCTGCAATGAGCTAATATAATGGCTATGAGTTCTTCTATTATTTTTTGAGATTATAGCAAGTTGCTCTTCATGTATTTGTTTACATTTTGCTATAGCTCAATCCCTTGAGCAAGATCTTCCCAAGGAAGAAATATTTGCATAGCTATAGGCAGAGTCTAAAAAGGGCCAAATATCCTCTGGTTCTTATCCTCTCTTTAGAAGTGAAATAACTGGTAAAATCCCTCTCAGTCCATCTCTGACATAGCCTTGTTCATATTTCCGACAAAGGAGTTCTTCAGCAGTGAAAAATTTGCTGATTTCCATTTCAAAACATTACAGTGGTATTAAAGCATCTTTCTTGGCTCAGCCTGTGGCCTTCAAGCCCAAGAAAGAAGAAATCAAGATGATGAAGAGGATGAGCTTGTTCTCATCAGTTTTTGGAGCAAAGAAGAACCTCTCCGAGGAGGAGAAGCAATAAGAAGAGGAAGAACCCTGCACTTCCTATTCTCATCAAGGAGACCAAGAAATAAGCAGGAAAAAGGCTCCATATTTTGGAGAAGAAAATAAAGGGGCTAAATCAAGGGCCAGCTCTAGATTTTTCCATGAGGAGTGTGAGCATGCAGCTACACACCAGGGTTACAGCGCAGTCACATGGCCAACTTTTCCATGAGAATAATAGAAGAATAAGGCATACTGGAGAAGGGAAATCTTAGTGGTTTCTTACATGAGTATGAATATCAAACTCAGAAGTTTAGAGATCACATCTATTTCCCAGAGTTTTTCAAGATCATGGTGAGGAGGAGCAAACAGCATGATGAGGATAGATTTCTTCTATATGTCTTTGATGGTTCCTTTACTTATTCATCCAAGGCTTGGAATGAAGAGCTAGACACCTTTTTGCAGTAGCATCAGATTCCTGAAGATGAAGCCATCAGAGTAGTAGCGCTGCACTTGGGAGGTAAAGTCTATGCATGGTGGTTATTTGAGTCCTTTGCTTTGAAAAATGCAAATGCTTCTTCCTATGCAATGTTCATTAGGGTTTTGATGGAAAAATTTGGTGGGAAGAAATCTAAAACACATGTGGAGGAAACAAACATTCCTAGAAAAATAAAACCCTTGCATATGATGGAGGAATTCATGGGCTCAAGATCACTTCAGAAACCCTTAGAGGAGGCTAATATCTTGCATGGTGCTTTATTGGAGGCAAGACCTTCATCTTGCATTTTGGCACAAGGAGTTATGGAGGTGTCTCTTTCAAGAGAGGATCTCATTTTGGAGGAGTTGCCCACATATTTTGATGAGGAGAAGGGTAACAGCGCTGTCAATCATAGAGCTGATCTAGTACCTCATGTAGAGGAAGGAGGAGCACACGCTCCAACAAGAGGGATTCTTGCATCATTGCAGGAAGGTCCCCAGGATCTTATACATGGAGGTCCAAGAAAAATTAGTGAGCAGCATGATTGTGCCATTTTGCAGCTGGAAGAAAGAGGAGGAGAGGAAGAGCAGCATCATATGATGAAAGGCACACACCCTTCTCAATTCCAGAAAGTTAATGAAAAGAGGAGAAAGGTTGTACTGTGTAGGGAGAGCAAGGGCAAGGTTGCCTAACCATATGTATAGTCCACTCTTGGCATTGATGTCTCACTGCATAGGGGCATCCCACCAAGGAGACCACCAGATCTATTATTGATGAGAGGCATCATATTGGGGGATTCACTACTCTTGGATTCTGGAGATGGGAAGAGTTTTGAGGGAAAATTTGGGGGATTCACTTTATAAAACTCTTTTGTGTATTATTTCACTGTCAGCAATCTCTATCTAAGATTTTGCATTTGTCTAAACAATGTAAGCTGATAATCACTAGGCAAGAACTTACCTCTTAGCTTTGCCACCATTCTGGTCCAACTCTTGATTGGTTGTTTACCAGCTCTCCTTCTCTTCGCTTGCACTCCATCCCACCAAAGTGCAGCATGTCCCTTCAATTTTGTCACTGCAAACTTGACCCTTTTGTCTTCTCCCATTTCTTCATAATCAAATCACTTGTTCATCTCATTAATCCAGTCTATCAGCTCTTCTAGATTCAATCCTCCTTCAAATCTAGAAACTTCAAGTCTAGGCTTGGTTGTAGACCCCAGAACTGATTTAATGAATCTCAGCTCAGGAGGAATCTCAACATTTTCTCTTGCCTCTTCTTTAGTTTCAGGTTCACTGACATCCTCAGGATCTCTTGGGTGTCCTAATTCCATTGCTTCCAATCTGGCTTGGACCCGCTGCAAGGTCTCCAATACTTCTGCATTGGCAATTGGCCTGCCTCTTCTCCTACCAGCAGCACCTCTGGAAACACGAAAAGCCATGCTGGAATTCTTCTTCTGGCTTTTGGAAGTCGGTTCAGTCTCTGAAAAATATCTTAAAATCTTCTTTGATACCACAAATGATAGCGAAATTGGGGTGCAGGAACTAAGGAAAGCTGTACTCAGTTCTTTCAGTAATTTCATTCACCATGGCTTCTACTCAATTTTCTTATTTCAATTTCATTCATCAAATTTACTCAATTCTATTAATGAAATGAAAGATAAACTTTAAAGTCCCTTAGACTATATCCGCCCCTTTAAAACAACATCAACCCTCGGGTTATAATATTAACCTCAATTAACTCTAAGGGAAAGAGCTCTTTAACTATTTCTCAAAACCCTTCTGGAATATGGTATTAAGGTATTAGAACCGACGTTTTAAACCTCTTTATCAAAGTCTTAACTTAAGATAATAAACCCATTACTCCTGACTTAAACACTTAAGCAGTGCCTTATTTCTTTCGGGCCCACACAACCAACATTTAATAAACAACCATTAATTCAATGAACGTTGGGCCATACCTCCTATTAAACCTCATGCAACTTGATGTTGTGATAGCCCTTGGATCTTCCTCCCTCTGGATCAGACGCTAATCGCATTTTTTTGCGAATAGAACTTTAAAGCCTAGAAAAAATGTGAAATGGGCAGTATTGCATCGTCGACGTGGAAATTTCTGACAGGATCAAGTTTTTATTTCAGAAACCACCCCGGGCCCAAAAGTGGTGTGAAATGGGCGGTATTTTTTTCAAAACCACTCAACTAAAAATTCTGGTAATTGAAAAGTGTTAGCTCGAAACTCCACATGATTTTAGTTTATTCCTTCAACTCGCCTTCTCCACTTGACTTTGTGAACAACCTCACTGATATCGTTCAACCAAAAAAAAAAACACGCATTCGCTCCTATAGGCCGAGGTTCAACATTCATTGAATAAACAGAGCATGACCATGGGTTCACTCTTCCAACAGAACTCATCAAACTGACCTTCCTTGACTCTTTTACACATCATACATATGTTCTATACACACATCGAGGACATGATTCCTATGCAGACTAAACACATTCGATTTATTCATAGATAATATGAAT
Source organism: Pinus albicaulis (assembly GCA_034641835.2). NCBI lineage: Eukaryota > Viridiplantae > Streptophyta > Pinopsida > Pinales > Pinaceae > Pinus > Pinus albicaulis. The sequence continues at coordinate 1,853,385,240 of CM076578.1, read as the reverse complement.
TCGAAGATAGATAGAGAGAAATAAGGGAATTTCACACATAACTGATCCTTCTTCAAATTATACACAGAGTTCACAAATCGAAGGAATGAGTCCTTCGGAAATATTGTCAATAACACACATAGATAGCCAATAAGTCTAAATTTTATTCAACAGAGAACAATACTTCTCGATTCAATCTTTCACTACCAAATCCCCCCCTTACTCTATATCAGGGGTTACATTTTATAGATTATTACATGACTGTTCGACTCCTCATTGAGGATCGGTTTTATTTTTAACATAAAAGACTAATTACATCGGATTAAAATAATTCCATCAACAGAAACCAAACAGAATGACACGAATCAAACTATCCAGCTTCTTCAATTATTCAACTAATCCTATCTAACCTAAGTGTAACTGACAGCTAAGGTGTTGCCACCTTTGCTGGTACATTCCTTTGAACAATTTCGAACTCTTCTAGCCACAACATGTGGAAAATTCTCTCACATTGCTAGCTAGTGTCCAATGCCCCTGCATCAATGTTTCTCTTTAATTTAACTTTTTAGAGGAGTAGAATTGAAAATTAGGTTAAAATATCCATTTTTTTATTTTTTTCCTGTGCGGTATGTTCAACTGGTTCGGCTCACACCGATGGTGGTGTACCCTATAAATTTATAGGGTGCACCACACATTGGTGTGTTCTATTAATTCACTGTCGTTTTTCAGTGCATTTGATAAATTTATACGCATCGGGAAAGTTACAACTTTTGTCACGGTGCATCTGGTAAAAGTTACTTTGTGGTGTGTTTGTTTTTACCAAACACACTGCATGCATAAATATTAAAAAAATATAGCTCTATGTGTTCATTAACCTAAACATTTTATTTTGGTGCGAAAAGGTTATTCATACACACCAGTACAAATTGTATGTCAACGCACCATGTCAGGAAATAAAAACACAATGTTTAAGTGGTGCATTTGGTAAATTGATACGCACTGGAAAAGTTATAATTTTTAATGCGATGCATCTGGTGAAAGTTACTTCAGGTGGGTTTGTTTTCACCAAACACATTACATGCATAAGTATTACAAAAATATAGCTCTATGCATTCGTTAACCTTAACGTTTCATTTCAGTGCAACATTGTTATTAATACACACTTGTGTGTACTGTATCTCGACGCACTACATCAAGAAATAAAAAACCGATGTTTAAGTGGTGTGTCAAGTACAGGTACACATTCTTGTATGTTCTTTAATGGGTTTTTTGGTGCACCGTCTCCGGTGCTTACTGTTTTTTTGGTGCACCGAGGATGTTATATGTTGGCTTTGATGTGTATATTGTTAGATCATGTTAGATATGTTTATTTAATTTGCTTGCAGATAGAAGTGTATGTGATAGTAGTTATTTGACATGAGATGTATATTTGAGGATGTGTGTGGTGATGATGTTAGATTACAATGTTTGTGTTTTGCTAGATGTGATCACGATGATGATGTCATGTTATATTATTAGATTTGTGTGCTAGATAATGACGTTTATATGTGTTAGAGGTGTATATAATTAGATGGTGTTAGCGATTTTAAATGTGTATTTTAGATGATGTTTATGTTTGTTAGATGGTTATCATCATGATGTTTATTTCTATGAAATGCTATTTATTATAGATTATGTATTGGTGAACTTATATCAATATGTTATATATGAAATTACATGCAAAATGAATTACTTAAAAAAAAATGCAAAGATATTTTTATAAATTACAAAGTTTAATATGGTTGAAACTATAATTGTAAAATTACTGTAAATAATTTCTCTATTGCTTAGATAGTTCATATATATTCATTCTAACATAATTAGTAATAAAAATAATTAAAGGTAAAATAATTTTGTTAGTTCTTAATAAGATGAAAATGTGTAGCTCATTCAATTTTTAATATAAAATATTAATAATGATAAATTATTCAAAAATACAATTTAAACAATGAAAAATTACACATGGTATATATATAGAGATAGAAAACCACTATAGATCCATATTAATCATAGATTTTTGAAGCACTAAAAGAGATTAAATATTTTAATATGTACATATTTTTTCAAGTGTTGCATTCTAAAATGCGATTTTCATATAATGAGATTTGATCCCTCTTATCTCTTGGTAGATCCATTGTTAAATTAAAAAACCTTAAGTCATAATTTTTTATAACTAGTTTAGATTTAATATAACTTAAAAATTTATATTTTAATAAAATTTAATTTATCACTAAAGTTATGAGAGTTTCAAGCAACTTAAATTTAATATTTATAGCAACTCTTATGAGTTTAAATCATAAATTTCTCTCTAAAGAGGAGGAAGAAATGTAAAATAAGGCTTGTGAAGTTGTAGTTGGGGATTTGCTTTATTGGAAGTTCTCCCTTAAAGAGGCAAGTGAACTTTTTTCTAGTAATAAATATATAACATTTTGGTGCAAATTTGGTTTTTTATTTGCTATTATGGTTTAAATTTATCATTTTTTAATACTAACTAGCAATTGCACCACATGTTGCAAAGGAAACGTCGTAAGGCGATGCATAAGGAAATAGTATCATAGAAGAAAGAAGTGAAATTTTTATGCAATTTTTCTTCTTTACTAGCGTTTGTCTAAGAAAAACTTTGAAATTTAAACTTTGCATAAATGAGCTACAATAGTTAGGAAGGATGGTTGTCCGAGGAGTCCCATCAATATCTGCTTTTTCAGAAATATGTTCACTGATAATGTGTGCTTCTTCATAATGTCTCTAGTATATACCTACCAACTGCAAAAACAAATACAAGGGTGTGTTTTCTTGTGGTCTAGGGGCACATTACTACCATGATGCCACCAATAGGTAAATGGAAGGAAAAATGGAATTGAATCTTGAAAGGTCCACATTGAAAGCATTAGAAACACTATAGTTAGAAGCCCAAGCCACACATTGAAAGCAGTTTCTAATCATCAAAGTCTTAAACACATAATCCTTGAGAAAAAAAATTCAGCTTACAAACACCTTATCAAGAAAGTGAAATGTTAATATTAATGTTAAAAACAACATCCAAGTACGTATATTTTCACAGTTCAGCATAGTTCAAGTAGGATTTCTAGATTTAAACCGTGGAAAAGTATATAAACATATTAGAGACATGGAAGTTGATGTTCAGTATGAGCCTCCAATCATATTTTTTTATGTTAAACAACTCTATGTAATAGTTATCCTATCCATAGTACTAATTACTTTGATTATAAGTGCACTCTATTAATGGCATAACATCTTATCACAATGTTAGGTTGTACTTTAAGGAGCTTAATTATGGTATATAATTCTAATATTTACCCTGGTGGGTTAATCATTTGATGAGAAGATTTTTTTTTGGATTTCGAAGTTTCAGTAATTGTTGACAATGGGTTGCATTTTGTGATATGGAAAATGTGCCAACTTAAGGAAACTTTAAAGTTCGCAAGATGTGAATTTGTTCGTGACATGTGAATTTGTGCTTAGATTTACTTATAAAAACACTCAAGTCGTACTATTCACAATTTAAACTCTTATATTTTTCATATATGAATCATCTTCTAAGAGAAGGGATGAATATGCTCTTGATGTAGCTTCATTCGATGCAATCCAAAATTTTTCAACAACACTGCTCTAGACAATTCTATGATGTGAAATGTGACATGTATTACTAAGGGGAGAATGAGAGACCATAGGATGTTGAGATCTTGTTGCAATGAGGCCCATTTCACTTTATTAAGTATGTTTTCATTACGTTATACATATGTTTGATTTTATAGCTAGCCCAAACTTATTATATATTACTTGATAATATCTTGTACACTAATTCCTCTTATAAGCACTAAATTGCCCATCCATCTTTAGTGCGTTTTGAATAACTAAGATCTCTTTTATTGGATATCTTATCTTTGGGTATGTTAAGCACCTCGGAGATAAAAAAACAAATTGAAATGAAAATATTTTTATGGTTAAAATATCCCAAATTTATACTACCGTGTATGTTAATTAATGCTTGATATTTTTTTCTTAGACTAAGGATTTATTTTTTATTTTTTTATAATTTATTTATAAGCATGGAAATTACACATAATATTTATGTTATGGTGTTATCTAACATATTTCACATATCACTTCAACATTAAGCATGGACATTACACAACTTCCTCATACTACCTGGCTATTCTTAGTACAATAAAATGTATTTCTTTATATATATCTTTAGTCTTGAATAGTTTTTTTGCTACCAGACTGTATAATTTTTATCATGAACTTGAAAGGAAGAACTTTGTATTTGAAAATCTTCCTATCAAAGAAAGTAAGAAACATCTAATTTACTTGCACTTTTTCTATTCGCCTAGAGGGGAATGCATGTATTGTGTAGTCAAAATTCCTATGTATTTTAACATAAAACAACATTTAGGGTACAAGGAAATCCAAAAAAAATAGTTTTAATGCAATCTATGGTTAAGCATTTTGAAAATATTGAAAAAATTAGTTATAATGAAATACTTCATTTTGTTAATCAATTTCATAGTACTTCAGTAATTCTAAAATTAACAATCTAAATTTAAGTAAAATAATCTCAACTTTATATAGAGAATGAATTTAAATTGATTTACACTTTATATATGTGTGTGTGTGTGGAAATGAATCAATATCTTTTTTATTGTAACTGGGAAAAAATTACATATGTGAAATAAGTTAATAACTCATGAATTTTGTCATTTGTCAACTTCCAAAGACTTAAATTTTTTATAAGAAACAATATTGGTTATCCTCACTTTCTATTAACTACATTTAATAAATTTTAACAACTTCAAAATATAAAAATAAATAAATAAAATTTATGAAAAAATATATATTTACGTTGTAAAGTGTCCCTCTTTGAAAAAAAATCTCCCAAACTGCTACGTGTACCATTATGAACCATTGATTTTTATGTTAGACGATTGAAATATTGTCTACCTTAGGATTAAATATTGTTATTATTAATCAGTTATAGATGGAAACCGTTTTATAAATAATCTACTTCATCCTCACTCGGTTATATGGTCATCGTGAGAATTCCCAAACCTGGTGCAAGATGTTGGCACTAACACTATCAACTTCCAAGTAAACGTTCTTGAAATATGAGTGGGAAGTCAGCCACGGAGCCACAAACACCCCATCTAGCGCCAAGGCTTGGCAATCAAGCCATTCAAGAACAACAAAACAATCGTCATAAGAAGTTGGGAGACGACGCTTGGATGGTCTCTTGAAATCCACTGACACACATATCACCTTTGCCTTTGTAGTCAAATTAATAAGATAACGGTGATAAACTAGTGAAGTAGTTGATTCAATGCAAAGACCCCCTTCGTGAATGTATAGAATGACAGGAATTCTTACTTTTCCATCTGTGACGTCAAGGCGAGGGAGGTAAAGAGGAATGAAGATATAGGGCTCTTTATCCTCAAAAAGGCTCTTGAGTAAAAGAACATTTTTTTCTTCACAAAATTCATTAAAATATTTTCATTCTTTTGATGTTGAGACTATAAATTAACTTCAATTTCCTTGTACACACTCAAAATATTTGGTCTTTGGTGCAATACATAGGATCAAATCTCTTTGAACACAAGTAACAAAGTATTCAGGGGCCAGATATAAGTTTCTACAGTAATTGAAGCAGATCAAGCATCATCATTGTAATTAAGACCTGATTCTTCCTTGTATAAACTATGACCATATTCATATTTTTAGAATAAATGAGTGCTTTCTGTAATTTTCATTGTAAGATTATTCTTCAATGAAATCCATGAGATGTGGACCATCAGGACAAATTCCTTCCTTGTATATATCATGACATCCTTGTATATATCATGACAATATTCATATTTTTTGGGAAAGAGTGTGATTTGTTTGATATTTCATGTTAGATTCCTTGATGGAATCCAGACAACGTAACCGCTAAAGGTAGCGTGACATAATATATGATGAGATTTTACATAATTAATCCTTCACAATTGTTTTAATTTAAGAAATATGTACGTGTAACTAAATAAACAATAACATAAGGTAATATTCATTTACTAAATAAACAATAACATAAGGTAATATCCATTTATAAACTTCCCGGTAAAATACATCTACAGAGGAAGATGCCTCCATCAACTTCTGAGGCAAGAACAAGCCCCGATAAGCTATTTTCTGTATAAATTCCGGGTCAACCATGACAATATGTATATTTGTAAATTAAGGGATTCTAATATAAGGCCTTTAAATATCGGAAATTGTGAGCGACTTCTTATTTTTAGTTCTTCAATGTTTTCTGGTGTTGTTTTTGCTTCTGCGATATCTGTATCGGGGCGAATTTTATGAACACCTTCTCAATCGTATATGTTTCAGGTCGTATATACGGTATGTTGTCCATGTTTTAGGTTATATATATGGTATTAAGAGCATACATTTTTTATATATATTATACATTTTTTTTCATTTTAGAATATAGTTTAATTAATTTAAAAGTTGTATGTTTTGATTTTTTTAATTATATTTTTTTAGTTTTATTTAATATTTAATTAAAAATGGTTATAGTTATAAATTTAGATTTTTTTTTTAATAAATTAAATATTAAAAAAAAAATTATAATGTCAATTTTATTTGTACGTTAAAAATATATATATTTAAATAATTAAAAATTATAAAGTTTAATTAAAAAGTTTATATTTTATTTTAAATATGTTTATTTTAAAAGTTTATATTCTATTTTATATTTAATGGTAATGAAAAAAAATAACGCACTAATAAATATATTTTATGTTCACCTGGGTTTAAATGATAAAATTGTAATAGTTTCACTTTACGTTTAATATCATTATAGCTCTAATCCCTCTCAGCAGACCATTACAAAGTTCATTTTCAAAATAAGGAGTGGTTATATTATGATGTGAGTATCTCTTCCTTGGTCTGTTTCCTCTTTTATCTTAAAATTTGGCTTTAAATGTTTAAGTTACATTGACTAGAGGCCTTCCAACGGTTTTCACTACAAGATGATATATGAAGAATTTAGGACCAATGAACTCCCAACTTGCTATGAGAACAAGAGCCTCTATTCGGTGAAGCCTCTCAACCAATGTACAATAAATGATTAGGCTTACAAATAATTCATAATTATAGTTTAGTATGATATAATTACCTTTTGTACTGTTGAAATATATATTAATTAAATGAAAATATGAAAACTAATTGTATTTTTGACGATATATGAAGAATTTAGGACCAATGCTCTCCCAACTTGCTATGAGCACAACAGCCTTTATCAGGCGAAGCCTCTCAACCAATGTACAATAAATGATTAGGCTTACAAATAATTCATAATTATAGTTAAGTATGATATTATTATTTTTTGTATTGTTGAAATATATATTAATTAAATGAAAATATGAAAACTAATTGTGTTTTTGATATTCTCATGGTATTTTAAATATTTATATGTATTTGTGATATATATATATTTTTAAGTATTTATAGTTTTCAAGTATATATTGGGTGATAAGTTGTTATTCTTTGTGGTTTTGATCCAATCTCTTTGTTCCTATTGAAAATTTGTTTTTTGGTACTTTGATACTTATGGTTCTTAGAGAAAAAAAAATGGTTATACTAATCAAACACCTCATCTTCTAAACTTCTTGAATGATGATATTTCATCTTAGGACCAATGTTGGAGTAGAGAGTACTTCAACCAAGTACCTCAGCTTATGGGTCACCTTTACCATAGTGCCTAGGAATACATATAAACCAAAAAAACATTATGCAAAAGAACTATACTTATCTAAAAATTATATTAACATATGTAGTTGTAACCAAATTATGTAACTGAATAGCCCAATCGTGTAACACATATTCCTTTAATAAATGTGATAATATATTTTTTAAATTGAAAGGGTTATTGAGTTCTTTAAGGTGTTTATATATTCTCATAGTAACCCATTAATGTTCATGTATTTTTATTGTTGTCACATAAATTAATGTTCATTTCTTTTGAGTAGCCATTGAGGATGTTCTTCTCTTTTTAATGCTATGATGTAAATTAATTTTTTATTTATTTTCAATGATATGAGGTAAAGATTATAATTACGCATTGAGGTTTATGTTGGATTATTTAAATGATGTAATTAGTTTTTTTTTGTTGAAAATTTTGAAAAATGAAAAAAGTATGATTACTCGAGGAAAAATGATGAAATTATTTATGTGTTTATGAAGAGATTTTGTAAGTTATATCATTAAATACCTAAGTGATACCATAGATGAGTTGTTATTCTTTGTGGTTTTGATGTAATCTCTTTTTTCCCATTGAAAATCTATTTGTTGGTACTTCCATACTTACGGTTCTTAGAGAAGAAAGGGATATACTAATCAAACACCTCATTTTTTAAAAATGATACTTATCTAAAAATGATATTAACATATGTAGTTGTAACCAAATTATGTAACTGAATAGCCCAATCTCATTTTTCACTCTCTATAGTTGTAGCTATCATGCATGATTCATGTGAGAGCATTTCCTCTATACTACTCTTTCCTATGTTACTGCTTTACAACGTTTCCTTTGCAACATATGGTGCAACTACTAGTAAATAATTTATTGATTTATTGTGCCCCTCTACAGCTTGGGGGAGATGTTGTCATATTGAGAGATTTAATTGGTCTCAACATTTATTAGATCCAAAATTAAAATAAATTTATACTAATTTTATTAAAATTTTAAAATATGTTTATATAAATACTAAACCACGTATATAACTAAAAATAAATCTAATTCTAAAACATTAGTTTAATCAATTAGTCAATTTCTAATTATTTAAGAAATAAAAAAATTGATGAAAAATACAAACGTTACACATTCATAGTCCACATAAATATTGCAAGGTTGACTTTAACTTAACATTTTTTTGACTAAATGGAAAAGGTGAAGAAAATCGTTAAAATTTTATAATAATTCTTTTATTTTATAAAATTATATTTATATTGGTAAATATAAATAGAAATGTTTCCAAAATTTTCATGCAGAAAATTGGAACATTAATTTTTGCTAATTTCACATAGGTGGAGAATAAATGGGTAAGGAGACCCACGAATAATGAAAAGCACAATAAAATCCCTCATATTATGACAAGGGATCATTTTTGTATTTGATTTCACACCTCCATGTGTGAAAAGGAGCTATTTTGCAAAGTGGCTAGGTCAAGCTGACCGAAGTCAAACTGCACAGGTTATGAGGTGGAAAGCACAATGTGGCACAATGCAATAGAGAAGGAAGGAAGATTCCTTGAGAAGGAAAACCCTAATGAAGTGGAGCCATTGGAGAGGGAGCTCACAATTGTATAAGAGGAGGGCAAGACAACCATTTTTTCTCATGAATGGATTATTGATTTTGTTGTCTTGAGAGACAAGGAGCATACTCCTGCTGTTCAGCAGAGTTGCTAGGGAATTCCTGTTTAGGATTCATACCTCCTCATGAGAGGCCTCTTGAGGAATTGATATTCAACTTTTTCCACATCTTGGCTCGAGGCCAAAGAATTCTCTTCCATCACAGTGTTATTCTTGCATCAAGAAGACATTGTGCTGCTGGGGTTGCAGTGGAGGCTTCCACCACATCACTTTGGGGCTTGATTTGCAGAGAGAGGAGTCTCCATTTAGTGGAGATATCATTGAGGAGTGTTATTGAGCTCATTTGCAGATTTTGGAAACACGCCAAGCTTTCTCCCATCTTCATCAGCGCAGTCCCTTCCATAGACTGCATTATTTCAGAGTTAGTCTGCAGTGGGGGTTTGCACCATCACTTGGAGGGAGAGATTTCTAGTGTCGGGATCAGCCTTGCACTCCGGAAATCCTTTGGAGGATATTGATTCAGATTTTATAGCAGATTCTACCATCTCATTCTATTTTGATTATGAGTTGCTGCAGCTACCCAGCAACTCCGACATTTTGGTATTTTTCCATTCTATGTATCTAGTGTAGCCAATCCTTTTGAGGATTGTTGTATCATCATTGTATTATTGTTTTTAGGGGTTGAGAGCACACTCTCCCTCATTTCTTGAGCTATATTTCAATATCATCATATTTCATATTTCTATGCAGTAGTGTCTCCATAAGACTGCGTAGCCATAGCTAGGGTAGTTTATGCAGCAGTGTATTTCATGCTTTCATGTACTTGTTCTTTGAGGTTGATCATTCCCTCTCTTGAGTGCTCTTTCCCTCAAGATATTGTACACTTATTTTCTTCCATGAGATAATATAATGGCTATGAGTTCTTCTATTATTTTTTGAGATTATAGCAAGTTGCTCTTCATGTATTTATTTACATTTTGCTATAGCTCAATCCCTTGAGCAAGATCTTCCCAAGGAAGAAATATTTTCATAGCTATAGGCAGAGTCTAAAAAGGGCCAAATATCCTCTGGTTCTTATCCTCTCTTTAGAGGTGAAATAACTGGTAAAATACCTCTCAATCCATCTCTGACATAGCCTTGTTCATATTTCCGACAAAGGAGTTCTTCAACGGTGAAAAATTTGTTGATTTCCATTTCAAAACATTACAGTGGTATTAAAGCATCTTTCTTAGCTCAGCCTATGGCCTTCAAGCCCAAGAAAGAAGAAATCAAGATGATGAAGAGGATGAGCTTGTTCTCATCAGTTTTTGGAGCAAAGAAGAACCTCTCCGAGGAGGAGAGGCAAGAAGAAGAGGAAGAACCCTGCACTTCCTATTCTCATTAAGGAGACCAAGAAATAAGCAGGAAAAAGGCTCCATATTTTGGAGAAGAAAATAAAGGAGCTAAATCAAGGGCCAACTCTAGATTTTTCCATGAGGAGTGTGAGCATGCAGCTACACACCAGGGTTACAACGCAGTCACATGGCCAACTTTTCCATGAGAATAACAGAAGAATAAGGCATACTGGAGAAGGGAAATCTTAGTGGTTTCTTACATGAGTATGAATCTCAAACTCAGAAGTTTAGAGATCACATCTTTTCCCAGAGTTTTTCAAGATCATGGTGAGGAGGAGCAAACAGCATGATGAGGATAGATTTCTTCTATTTGTCTTTGATGGTTCCTCTACTTATTTAGCCAAGGCTTGTAATGAAGAGCTAGACACCTTTTTGCAGTAGCATCAGATTCCTGGAGATGAAGCCATCAGAGTAGTAGCGCTGCACTTGGGAGGTAAAGTCTATGCATGGTGGTTATTTGAGTCATTTGCTTTGAAAAATGCAAATGCTTCTTCCTATGCAATGTTCATTAGGGTTTTGATGGAAAAATTTGGTGGGAAGAAATCTAAAACACATGTGGAGGAAACAAACATTCGTAGAAAAACAAAACCCTTGCATGTGATGGAGGAATTCATGGGCTCAAGATCACTTCAGAAACCCTTAGAGGAGGCTAATATCTTGCATGGTGCTTTATTGGAGGCAAGACCTTCATCTTGCATTTTGGCACAAGGAGTTATGGAGGTCTCTCTTTCAAGAGAGGATCTCATTTTGGAGGAGTTGCCCACATATTTTGATGAGGAGAAGGGTAACAGCGCTGTCAATCATAGAGCTGATCTAGTACCTCATGTAGAGGAAGGAGGAGCAAACGCTCCAACAAGAGGGATTCTTGCATCATTGCAGGAACGTCCCCAGGATCTCATACATGGAGGTCCAAGCACAATTAGTGAGCAGCATGATTGTGCCATTTTGCAGCTGGAAGAAAGAGGAGGAGAGGAAGAGCAGCATCATATGATGAAAGGCACACACCCTTCTCAATTCCAGAAAGTTAATGAAAAGAGGAGAAAGGCTGTACTGTGCAAGGAGAGCAAGGGAAAGGTTGCCTAACCATATGTACAGTCCACTCTTGGCATTGATGTCTCACTGCATAGGGGCATCCCACCAGGGAGACCACCAGATCTATTATTGATGAGAGGAATCATATTGGGGGATTCACCGCTCTTGGATTCTGGAGAGGGGAAGAGTTTTGAGGGAAACTTTGGCATGAGGGATGTAAAAGTAATAGACAACAGCAGGAGGAGAGCTACACATGCCAGATCACCAAAGTTGTCTCTTAGGAGGATTGATCCTTACTAGAGATCTTCACTCTTAGTGGGGTACTCCAAGGATATTGGTGCTTGCAGTATGTTTGATGACCCAGAGAGAGATGATGGATATATGGTAGAGGATATGGTCATCTACTCACATGGCAGAGTCTTCTTGACTAGAGTCTCTAGTCTCAAGGAGAAGATGCTACTTGCAGCACAGGGGAACTTCTTTTCCATGTATCTTGATGCACATATTTCCTTGGCAGAGGAGTTCATTTGGGAGGGCATCCAGCAGGATATATATCAGCATATGGAGATATGCATAGCCTAGATGATGATGATGAGGATGTCACAGCCACCTTCCTACTCATTGGGAGTAAGGGAGCACTTTCAGTCGAGCCATTTCAGCTCAATGTCCATAGTACCCGGTAGAGGAGGTATACATCTGTATTATTATTTGCCTTCCTTTAATTTATATGATCAGCATGTGGTATTGAGGAGGATCATCCTTTCTCATGTTTTATATGATGATGTACTTGGAGCCATTTGCAACATTGAGATTGGCTATTTCATGGGTGGATTGTGGGGGAAGCCACATGATTCTGGGTGGGAACTATTGACACCATATTTTAAGTTCATGTTTCCATCTCGTGAGATGATTGTGGCAGCAAACAAGTGGCTGAAAAATAACTTGTTGATTTATGTTTTGATGTAGGCAGTGAGTGCACTGCACAGGTTCCATAAGTGGAACTATGATCCACTTTCCGGTTGTCATATGACAACTTGTTCCTATTTGTTCTCGCTTCCATGTGTTGCTGAGTTTTTTTTTTACATGTGGAGCTTTGTCTGGAAAGTGGGATATGAGTTGGAGATGCCCATTGGGAGTATGATTCTCCCTAATTTTCATGGTGTATGTTTCCAGGGAAACAATGGGCAGCCCATGATTGCCAAAATTCACCTCTTTCCTTCATCTGGGAGGAGCTATTTAGAGAGTCTGAATTTTGGGGGGAGGAATTTCATGGTTTATATGTTTGATGGGATGGCTTGGGTCTCTCTTGAAGACCATTATATTTCAACCATATATCAGCAGAAGCCCCATATGTATCATGATGAGGGAGGAACTCATTGGGTGGATGTGCCCTTTGGGAGGAGGAACTTCCATTGTTTTTGCAGCTCATGCTCCAAGGGGAGTATGTGAAATGATATGGTCACCAAGTTCAGCCATTTTTTTTTCCATGAGGTGAACCATATGACTATTTGGATTTCATATGATGATGAATTCCAACTCATCACATATGAGGTGATTTGGGCCAGCTTGATTTGCAGCGTTGGAGGAGAGGTCCTTGGGGATCTAGACTTCATCTTGCCTCTTGAAGGAAACATTATTGCAGCCCGAGTTCAGCTTGCACTCCACATTTATCATGAGTGGAGAAGAGGAAAAAGTGGGGTAGGTCATGAAGCTTACCATGTTTATAATTTCAGCCAACCTATTCTACATGAGCACAAGGTGGAGGATTATTTTCAGGAGTTGCCTAGTTGGAAGGTGACTCATTTTGCTTGGTTGATAGCTTGGGGATGGAGGATCCACATGAGGGAGATGTTCCTCAAACACATCATAGAATCCATGCCTTGAGAGAAGGCCTTCCAGTTCTATCCTTGCAGTCGCTTGGGGACAAGCAACATTTGGGAGGGGAGGACTGTAATGTTCCAAAATTTTCATGCAAAAAACTGGAACGTTAATTTTTGCTAATTTCACATAGGTGGAGAATAAATGGGTAAGGAGACCGACGAATAATGAAAAACACAATAAAATCCCTCATATTATGAGAAGGGATCATTTTTTTATTTGATTTCACACCTCCATGTGTGAAAAGGAGCTATTTTGCAAAGTGGCTAGGTCAAGTTGACCAAAGTCAAACTACGTAGGTTATGAGATGGAAAGCACAATGTGGCACAATGCAATAGAGAAGGAGGGAAGATTCCTTGAGAAGGAAAAACCTAATGAAGTGGGGCCCATGGAGAGGGAGATCACAATTGTATAAGAGGAGGGCAAGACAACCATTTTTGCTCATGAATGGATTATTGATTTTGTTGTCTTGAGAGACAAGGAGCATACTCCTGCTGTTCAGCAGAGTTGCTGGGGAGTTCCTGTTTAGGATTCCTACCTCCTAATGAGAGGCCTCTTGAGGAATTAATCTTCAGCTTTCTCCACATCTTGGCTCGAGGCCAAAGCATTCTCTTCCATCACAGCGTTATTCTTGTAGCAAGAAGACATTGTACTGTTGGGGTTGCAGTGGAGGCTTCCACCACATCACTTTGGGGCTTGATTTGCAGAGAGAGGAGTCTCCATTTAGTGGAGATATCATTGAGGAGTGTTATTGAGCTCATTTTCAGATTTTGGCAGCAAACCAAGCTTTCTCCCATCTTCATCAGCGCAATCCCTTCCATAGACTACGTTATTTCAGAGTTAGTCTGCAGTGGGGGTTTGCACCATCACTTGGAGGGAGAGATTTCCAGTGTCGAGATCAGCCTTGCACTCCAGAAATCCTTTAGAGGATATTGATTTAGATTGTAGAGTATATTCTACCATCTCCTTCTATTTTGATTATGAGTTGCTGCAGCTACCGAGCAACTCCGACATTTTGGTATTTTTCCATTCTATGTATCTAGTGTAGCTAATCCTTTTGAGGATTTTTGTATCATCATTGTATTATTGTTTTTAGGGGTTGAGAGCACACTCCCCCTCATTTCTTGAACTATATTGCAATATCATCATATTTCATATTTGTATGCAGCAGTGTCTCCATAAGACTGTGTAGCCATAGCTAGGGTAGTTTATGCAACAGTGTATTTCATGCTTTCATGTACTTGTTCTTTGAGGTTGATCATTCCCTCTCTTGAGTGCTCTTTCCCTCAAGATATTGTACACTTATTTGCTGCCATGAGCTAATATAATGGCTATGAGTTCTTCTATTATTTTCTGAGATTATAGCAAGTTGCTCTTCATGTATTTGTTTACATTTTGCTGTAGCTCAATCCCTTGAGCAAGATCTTCCCAAGGAAGAAATATTTGCATAGCTATAAGAAGATTCTGAAAAGGGTCAGATATCCTTCGATTCTAATCCTCTCTTTAGAGGTGAAATAACTGGTAAAATCCCTCTCAGTCCATCTCTGACATAGCCTTGTTCATATTTCCGACAAAGGAGTTCTTCAGCGGTGAAAAAGCTGTTGATTTCCATTTCGGAACATTACATAGGTATCATTTGTACTGATGGACACCTCAAGCTCTCACTACTTATCTAAACTAAGGAGACAAACTACTTTGAATATGATTACTTAGAAAAACCAAATATTAAAATATCAAGCAGAGGAATGGAAACAGAAAATTAGAATTGCATGGGTTAGCAGAGGTGATAAGAACACTAGCTACTTCCAAAAGGAAAAGCTCCAATACAATATGGCACATCTAAAATGCATCCAGTATAATCCTTACTTCATATAATGATATCCTACAGGAAGCTGCTAGTTATTTTAGTAACCAATACAAGGCTATGGGGGTTTCTAATATCAAAGACCAAATGGAATTAGTCCAATTATTCCCAAACATGGTGAAGGATGAGGATATCATTAGCATGGATTCCCCGATCACTGAGGAATAATTGTTGGTCATTCTGAAAGAGATTGATAGGGACAAAAGCTCCAAAATAGACAGATGGTCGGTGGTAATTTTCCTACATTTATTTGATATCATGGGCTCAGATCTAATGTAGATAGTGGAGGAATCTATATTGCAAGGACACATCATGGATATAATAATTCAGGATGTTGTTGGTATTGCTCAAGAATGTATCCATTACATTAAACCTCACAAACTTAAAGACTGTGTTGCTAAAGGTGGGTCTAATTAAAGCATATGACATAATAGACTGCAAATTTCTCAATCATATTCTGCACAAAATCAAATTCCCTCAAAGGCACATAAACTGGATAATTTTTTTCTTTACAATAACAAATTTGATAGTTCTCATCAATGGGATCCCTTCATATTTTTTTCAAATTTTCAGAGGAATCGGGAAAGGTTATGCATTATCCCCACTTCTATTCATTCTAGTGAAGGAAGGGCTCGGTCGAGCACTGACCAAAGCAAGAATGTCTAGTAGGATTAGAGGATGTCAGATAACTTCCTCTATCAACTTCATAGTTTATCTTTGTAGATGATCTATTATGACTTGGAAAATCTCGACTCTCGTAGTGGAAAACTTTCCACCAATTCATTTGGCAAGGCATTAGGGATTATTCTGAACACTGAAAAATATGAAATCATATCAGAGAGGGAGGAGGATGGGGAGATACAACAAATTGGAGGCTTATTTGGGGTATTAATTAGGCCTTTAGTTGGTGGCTTCAAATATCTTGGATTTATTATGAAGCCCTGCAACTATAAAAAAAGGACTGGAAATGACTTATCTAAAAATTTGAAAAGAAATTATGGCTATGGGAAAACATATGACTCTCTATCAAAGGAAAATTGGTTATTATTAAGGTAGTCTTACAGGGTATTTGTGTATACTATATGCATTTGTTTCACCTACCAATGCCTATTATACACAAAATCGACTCCATAATAGCAAACATATTATGGTCTGGGGAAGGACAGAAAATAATATCCATCTGTCCAATCTAGAACTAATTTGCAGGCACACAGAGAAAGGTGGTTGGGGCATAAAAAACTTCAACTTAGCATTGCTCACGAAAAATATATAGAGATATTTCAACTTCCCTCATATATGGCAAGAAATTATCTCCAAAAAATGCCTTAATCTGGCCCCTTTAGAAGACTAGATACTATCTGGAGCCCCGGTGAAGAAGAATGCATCCTAAATTGGTCACAACCTATCCAAATCCAAGCCTTAGATATGTGGAAACCTTAGATATATGCTTGGTCAAGGAGATCACATATACATTGGCCTAGATGTGGTTTTGGGCATGGAAGGGAACCACATTATATCCCCTTCGATCATCTTATTTATTCATGAGCGGGGTCTCCATAATATTTTTGACATTAGTAATCAACAATCAGTCATTCTAACCCACACTATATGGCCACACGTTGATACATTGGAAACCCCCTTAGAGCATCAAGCATAATAGGAATCTTATAGAACATCCCTACACCAAGTTGGAATCTTATTGTCAGAGAGGGATGATAGAATTTCCTTGGGTGGGATACCCCTCGTAAGAGAATATTTACTAAAGATACTTATAGGTACATCCACTATGGGAAGAGCCTGGGTCCCCAAAATCAATGGTTGGCCAAAATATGGAGGTGGAATGTTCCACAAAATCGAAATTCTTTGGTTGGCTTATAATACAAAATCACATTCTGACTTGGGATAATTTATCCAAAAGGAGAATATAGGGGTCGTGGTGCTACCCTCTATGTCGATCCCCATATGAAGATATACAACAATCATTTTTAGATTGTGCCTATGTGTTCCTCATTTGGGTAGAGGTATATAGCACTCTGAGGATCTCATCATTGGTGGGAAGGTCTTCTATAATCGCTAGTGTACATAACTAGACAACTAGCCACCTAAAACATAAGGTTATTCCTTTATACATATTTTAGGTAATTTGGAAATTATGGGTGTAATTTTTGGAAAAAAACTCCCAAATTATAAGCATGTTTCCATGAAAATAGTGGCATACTACATGGAATTGGGACCTTGCAAATCTTCTCTATCTTGACGCAAAGTGACTTTTAAAGAGTTTTATAATACCTAATGAGTGGGATATTTTGGCGAAGCTATTGCAAATGGAATATGTGGTTGTGGGTCATCATCTCCACTAGTCCCTCCATGGCCTATCATTTCCACTGGTCTGGGGGTGTGGGTATCAACACAAGAGATGAAGTGTTGGTGCTATGGGGGGTACTCTTTTGTGCTAGCTGGCTTGCACTTGAGGATATCACAGTTCCATGGGATTCAAATATAGTGATTTAATGGGATGCTGGTAGGGCATCTTTGTAGGCACCTACTCTCCTCCATTTGATGGAACAAGTCGATGTGTTAAATGCCTCATTAGTATCCATCCATTTTTTCCATATCTACAGAGAGAAAAAATCCCATATAATGTCTACAAGGGGATTCTATGTGCCTATTAGGAGGATTTTCTATGAGCTTCGTATCAATGGAACCATTCTTGGTGGTGGATCATTCCCTTACTAGGAGCTTAGGATTCTGAAGTCTTTTCTCCTTCAAGTTATTTATGGTGGAAGTGTGACTTTTTCACTAGATAGTAAGGTGTTTGTCTATGACACAACCTTATTTTTTGTAATTTCTAGAATTTTAATGATTACCCTTCCTGATGGAACATCTAAGAGCGAACTCGTTACATATGGTGTTTCTTTTTCTATTGGAATGATTTTGCAAGCCAATGTTGTATATGTAACACTATTTTTGTTTTTAATAAAATATTGTTGTTTTTTCCTTTCGAAAGGAAAAGGTATAATTTGTATTATTATTTTTCCTTAACATGTGAGATGTATGAGAAATATAAAATAATAACATGGCATTGTGTAGAAGCCACTGAAAAACGTAGATTAGGATTCTAGTGAAACAAATCCTACGTGGTGTACAAAGACCTTGGAGATGACATTTTTTTATTCTAATTATTATGTCTATGGATACTTACCAAGGAATCATGATTTGTGGGAGAACGAGTTACTCAAGAAGTGATCTAGGTATGCCATATTTAAAGAAGAGATTCTTATGAATCCTCTAAGTTGTTTTTAAAAATGGTTAATTTACTATAGAGAGTGACTCAAATTATACCAATGTTATTATGTTTTTCTTCTTTTCACATTTTATTTCTCCATTGAGTCCCCTATGGAAAGTATATTTTTTCCAATGCATCTAAAATACTGAAATTATTATATATGTTCCCTTCATCAGTCAGAAATTACAAGAAGAATGGAGGAAGTGAGTCAACAATGCACTCATAAAACTACTAAAAATGAAAGTGTATTCCTCAGAAGATTTGAAATTACCCATGGACAACATCCTCTGAACCTTGGGAGGAATAGTGTCTAGAACCTACTCTTTCAATATTATACTTAAAATCCTTGTATTCTTCCTGATTCAGAGGTCTTTTTTCAGTTGTTTGTATACCCCAGGGATACTATACGCCCCTCCACGCGGGGGGTGGGGGGGGGGGGTGTCTATCCCCCTGGCTATGGGGTCTGAAGGCTAGCAATACCCTAGTGGGAGTTCAGGGGCAATGACCTCAAAGCTAAAAATAGATGAAAATTTTCCTTGTAATTTCATATTCAATCTGGGCTTTTCATTAGGTGGATGATCCGACAATAGAAGTTATGTTAAGTTAGGGTTTTTTTATCTAGAAGGAAATCCTCAGCTTATATGAGGGAATTATATTGCAGTTTTATATTATTAGTACTATACTGAGTGAGAAAGAGAGAGAAGACTATGTGAGAGCAAAGAGGAAATTAAAATGGATCTATTGTAGGTTATATCTCTTCATTTTTCTATATAATATAAAAGGAAGGACAAGCTGCTTCTCCATGGACATGGCCCAAATTGGGTGAACCAATTATATATGTGTCTCTCTTGTGTCATGCATTTGTTTTGTTGTTTCCGAAATATTGTATGTGTTTGATTTCTTCATTAATTAATTTCTAACGTCTGGTATCAAATTCAAAGGTCTATTTGGCTAATAAACTCGCAAGAGACAAGGGTTCCTGGTTCAAGTGGGAGAAATGGTGGAAGATGATAGGTTTAGAGTCTATAAATTTAACAACCAAAACTACCAGCTCTAGAAGATGCAGATGGAATATTATCTATATCAGAAATATTTTTACCTACCATTGAGTGGAAAATCAAAGAAGCCGATGAGTATGACAGAAGAAGAAGCAGATTCTTGTTTTGGAACCTCAGGTGACAGAGCCTTGTTTATTTGTGGAAGGTGTACCTTGCTATTGTAAGTGGTTTCAGTTTTTTTGATGATGGAGGTTTTTCTCAAGGCGAGGCTTTGGTGTCTGTTTTTTTTTGGATTTCTAGGGTTGGAATCGCCTGACTTTTCCTTCTTGGGGTTTTTGGATGAAGAATTCACTTTGGGGAAGCCCAGGGGCAATGGCGTCAATTAGGTTTTTGGTAGTTTTAATGTCTAGTGTCCCTTATGCACTGTTGGGAGGTGTTCCTCTGGCCTTTCCAGGTAAGGAATTTCTTGGAGGGGCTTGTCTATATTTGCGATTGTATCGGGGGGAAAATGGTTCAAGGAAACCAACAGAGTTGGACCATCCTACCCTCTTAGATTCTGGTGTGGAGTGCTTGGTTTCTTTTGGCAATCGGTTGGTTGGTGAAGTTTGCAGTATCTCATGGTGTGGTTTTGGGCCTATTCGGGTGGATCTCTTTATTGATTTGGGACTGTCTTGGGATTCTGGGTCATGGCACAACCATAAGAATGAAGCCAAATTTTCATTCCTGCATGCTCCTTTCTAGGAAAATATGGAAGTGTACCAACTTAGGGAGAGGCAAATTGAGCATGATGGAGTTCTGGGTGGCGATGCAAGAGATGGAGTGGATGACAATAGTTAGGGTGCCATAATTGTGTGTGGCACTACGAGTAGGGATCGTAGAGTCCGTGGAGGGAAAATACCTTCAGCTGGTCTTATGGATGGTAGGGGTAGCAGGACCCTGGCTCAGGGTGGTCGTGGAATTGGTGGTAGGCGCGAGGGAGGAGGACGTGGATATGGTTTGAGTGCACGTGGGAAGAGCAACAAAAATTGAAGCACGGGGTCCTTTGGATGAGCTTTAGCTGGGAAAACCAAGAGATCAACGATGCATCACGCGATGCTCTAATTTATCATGGAGATGTTGGAATATCATGACAGGGTCAGGAGGGAATAACACGAGGGAATGATGGCCAAGATGGAGCAAATCCACTAATTTCAATGTCAAGTTTGTGAAAAAATTGTGGTAGTTTGGCATGGCCAGAATCTGATGACCTAGAAGATCGAAAACCTGGAAGCTTGGCTTGCTCACTTTGAGCAACATGTTAACTTCCTTTACCATTCTCCTCCCCCTCCAGGAATGGGGTCAAATAATCCTGCTTTAATCAATTATGATCATTGATTATGGTGACTTGTATCTTTTTAGTGTTTTTTATTTTTTGGTATGTAAGGCCTATACAATTATGGGTATCTTCGTTGGGTATTATGTTTTTTGTTTGTAGCATGGTAGTAGCAATGGTCAACAAGCCTGGTCGGGGTGAAACCACATGAATTTTGACATCTTTGTATATGCCTTTTGAGGGGCAAATGGGGGGGGGGGGGGGATATCCCCCCGGCTGCGAGGTCCGAGGGCTAGCAAGACCCTAGTGGGAGTTCAGGGGCAGCGACCTCGAAGCTAAAAATAGATGAAAAATTGCCTTGTAATTTCATAGTCAATTTGGGTTGTTCATTAGGTGGATGATCCGACAATAGAAGTTATGTTAAGTTAGGGTTTTTTTTCTCTAGAAGGAAATCCTCGGCTTATATGAGGGCATTGTATTGCGGTTTTTTATTATTAATACTATACTGAGTGAGAAAGAGAGAGGAGACTATGTGAGAGTGAAGAGGAAATTACAATTGATCTGTTGTAGGCCGTATCTCTTCATTTTTCTGGATAATACAAAAGGAAGGACTGGCTGCTTCTCCATGGACATAGCCCAAATTGGGTGAACCAAGTATATATGTTTCTCTCTTGTTTTATGCATTTTTTTTGTTGTTTCTGCAATATTGTATGTGTTTTATTTCTTCATTAATTAATTTCTAACACCTGGTATCCAATTCAAAGGTCTATTTGAATAATAAACTCGTAGGAGACAACGGTTCCAGGTTGAAGTGGGAGAAATGGAAGAAGATGGTAGGTTTACAGTCGAGAAATTTAACAACCAAAACTACTAGCTCTGGAAGATGCAAATGGAAGATTATCTATATCAAAATTATTTGTACCTTCCATTGATAGGAAAATCAAAGAAGCCGATGACTATGACAGAAGAAGAAGAAGATTCTTGTTTTCAAACCCTAGGTGGCAGTGCGTTGTTTCTTTGTGGAAGGTGTATCTTTCTATTGTAAGTGGTTTATGGTGGTGGAGGTTTTGCTCAGGGCGAGGCTTTGTTGTATGCATTATTTTGGATTTTTTGGGTTGGAATTGCATGTCTTTTCCTTCCTAGGTTTGTTGGATGAAGAATTCACTTTGGGGAAACCTAGTGGCAATGGCGTCAATTAGGTTTTTGGGAGTTTTAATGTCTAGTGTCTCTTGTGCACTATTGGGAGGTGTTCCTCTGGCCTTTCCAGGTGAGGAATTGAATGGAGGGGCTTCTCTAGATTTGTGATTGTATCGGGGAAAAAATGGTTCAAGGTAACCAATAAAGTTGGACCATCCTGCCCTCTTAGATTGTGGTGTGGAGTGCTTGGTTTCTTTTGGAAATCAGTTGGTTGGTGAAGTTTGTGGTATCTTGTGGCATGTTTTTGGGCCTATTCTGGTGGATCTCTTTACTGATTTGGGACTATCTTAGGAGTTTGGGTCATGGCACGACCATAAGAATGAAGCCAAGTTTGTGTTCCTCGCATGATCCTTTCTAGGAAAATATGGAAGTGTCCCAGCTCAGGGAGAGGAAAATTGAGCATGATGGAGTTTTGGGATGTAGTGCAAGAGATGGAGTGGATCAAAACAGTTAGGGTGCCAGAATTGTGTGTGGCACTGCGAGTAGGGATCGCAGAGTCCGTGAAGGGTAAATACCTTCGGCTGGTCTTGTGGATGGTCGAGGTAGCAAGACCCTAGCTCAGGGTGGTTGTGGAGTTGGCGATAGGCGCGGGGGAGGAGGACATGGTTATGGTTCGAGTGCACGTGGGAAGAGCAGCAAAAATGGAAGCACCGGGTTTGTTGGATGAGCTTTAGCTGGGAAAAATAGGAGATTAATAACGCATCATGCGATGCTCTAATTTATCATGGAGATGTTGGAATATCATGACAGGGTCCGGAGGAAAGAACATGAGATAGTGTTGGCAAAGATGGAGCAAATACACTACTTTCAATATCACGTTCGTGAACGAATTATGGTGGTTTGGCATGGCCAGAATCTGATGACCGAGAAGATTGAAAAGCTGGAAGGTTGGCTTGCTCACTTTGAGAAACATGTTAACTGCCTTTACCGTTATCCTCCTCCTCCAGCAACAGGGTCAAATAATCCTGCTTCAATCACTTCTAATCACTGATTATGGTGACTGGTGTCTTTTTAGTGTTTTTTGTTTTTTGGTATGTAAGGCCTATACAACTATGAATCTCTTCGTTTGGTATTTTGTTTTTTGTTTGTAGCATGGTAGTAGCATTGGTCAACAAGCCTGGTCGGGGTGAAACCACATGCATTTTGACATCTTTGTATATGCCTTTTGAGTAATGGAAAAACATTTACTTACAAAAAAAAAAGATACATATACATTTCAAAAATGTGAAACAAGAATCTTAACTATGGATATCTACAACCCCACTTTAGTATGAAGATTTTCAACCTTTCATTTATGTATATTATTAAGAATATTCTAAAATATTTCAATTTCTATGGAGGTTAAATCTCTACCATCCCCTTAAGAAGTATTGATAATTAAATTAACATTATGAAAACCTTATTTCAAAAGAAACATTCCTATCAACATAATTATATATTAATATATTTCATATTTAATTATCATTATAAATTGAAATTATAAAAAAAACCCTAACTATTCAACTTTGTAATTGAGCCTTACAATAAAATGAAATCTAAAAAAGATATCAACTCAAATATTTATCTAATATAACCACATTTACTTGAACTAAAATATTTATCTAATGTAACCATATTTACTTCAAATGCCTTGGATGTGGGTTAAAATTATAAAGTAAAATGATTATGATATTTTGATATAGAAATGGATCTTTCTTTTTGCATGAAACTTTTATATTTTCTATATGATTTTTTTATTTTTTATTTTATAGAGAAGTAACAAAAGCTACATTTGTTTTATCATATTTTACTATTTAATAATTATTAATTACATGTATAATTAGATTATAATTTTGTTTTATATATTTTAGTTTTATAATTTATGGAGTTTTAATGTGTTAAAAATTTTGTTATTTTTATACAAAATTTTAATTACAAATAGTAAAATGTATTATTAAATATTGTGTTTTAAATAAAATTAATCTTGGCATGTAGACTCATGAAAATGTGTTGTATAAAATGTGTAAATGACCTTGCATTTTGGCTAGTGAAAATTCTAAAGCAGTACTAAAATATAACGACAAATAACTACAATGTTGAGAAAAAACTTCAAAGAGAGAACAAAAACCTAATAATGAGAACATTGAAAGAATTGAAACCAACTAGGTATAGAAAAGAAATGGAGAGACCTAAAATTGATTGAACCAATAGAATTTAACAAGACCATGATGCAAAAACCAGTGATAACCCATGACAAAAAGGAAAAAACAACCCAAGAGGAAGAGAAGTGAAGATTACAAATAGTTTTAACCCCAAAACCCTATAAAATGGTGGTGTCATCGTCATCATTCTCCTAAGAGACAACTAGTTTCTCGTTTACACTGCTCTCTAATCCAACTTGCTAATTGATGTGCCTAATTGTTTCCATAATGTTAGTCATCAGTAATTTTTTCTAGTTTGTGATGACTGAATACTTGTCCTAGATTTCTAAAAACAAGATTCATGAATATTGTGAATTTTAGAAATCTCACTGCCTTCATTATCCTTAAAACAAAATTTTCATCATTTTACTACTCTGTCATTCCCTGGTTAGCCTACCACTCCTAGAAGACACCTCATGGGCTCATGACACTCATATTTGTCCCATTTTCACACTCATAACCTTAGTACTCTGTTTTGCCTATGCTAAACCCCTCCACTTTCCATTTGGGTTTGCCAAACAGCCTACCCTTTCCAATGTTCATCAAATACCTCAAGAATTGATGGTCTCAATGTTATCTCTCTAGGCTCTTTAGATAAATCAAGTACATTGGATTTTGGATCTTCAATACATCAATTTGTCAAAAACTTGGTTTTTCATACTTGAAGACCCCAAGCCAAGCTTTCAGTCAAAGACCAAGTCAAAAATATTTCCACTAGGTCACTAGTGTTTCATAGGTTGTAGGGTTAATATTGGTGTTCTAAATCACTATTTTTCATGTACTAGAAGCTGAATCAAATATGAAATAAGGTCAGCACCTGTTTTTCCAAGATAAATTAGAAAAGCCTCCAAGGAAGACCTTCTTATCAAGTTCAAATTCTCCAAAGGATAGATGTTCATTTTTTACATTTCTGCAGGAGTGTCAAGATGATTATCAGCAAGAAAATTGGTAAGGTAAGAGGCATGTTCCTCATTAAAGGACATCCACAACAAAGAAGGAGGAAGCAGCCTACGTTCAAGAAAAATCGGGGTTCCTAAGACCAACTGGGCCAGCAATGTGCCAACCACGGGGTCAAGGCAACAAAACACGTGGAAGAGGCACACCAGTACAACCAAGCATGAATTGAAGGTTATTCATTCTTAACCTACATAACAAACAATCAAGATTTGCCAGGGTGACATTTGAACTCTCATCAGATACCATTGCTCATGCCACTAGACTTCCTCATGTTGGTGAAAATTGGTTCAAGAGAGCAAAACTGGACATGAGTTTCTATGAGCCTTTCCTCAAGCCTAGGTACAAAGAAGGCGCAAGACTATTTTCCCTTTTTCACACTTATTGGAGAGGTATGCACCCTTAATGAAGGTCAAAATGAAATATTTTACCTTTGAGGGGAGATACTCTAGGCTTTACTCCTACCATATCAGATTACTCATGCATTTCACTAGGGTCAAAATGATTCATTTTCCCTATTACTTGTATAGGAGTATTGACAAGATGTCTTATGTTGTTCAAAGGAGGATTTATTCCTAGCAAATGCAGAGTTTGTTCCACCACTCCTTGATCAAGATGGTGGTACTACATCAGTTGGAGCAGAAAGGCATACCTTGGGAGGTGTTCATTGCTAATGAAATATTCAGAAGCCCACAGCCTTATCATCAACCTAGTTTACCCTTATCATCTCATCCTCCTCCCTCCACTCCTCCATCACCTCCTACAAATCATGCCTAATTATCTACACAAGTAGCCTCTGTTGGGAAAAATAATGAGAGGGGGGGTGAATCAGTATTTAGGACTTACTCAAATATTTTTACTTTTTCTTACTTCAAAACCCATACGCTACTTTGCTGAACCAGACTCACGTATATACGCGGATATCCTTCATAAAACTCGCGTATACACAGAGATCTTATTATGCCATTAATTTTTTTTTACTTAGTTCTATGCAACATTCTTTCTTCTGATGATTAGATAACAGTAAGCATGTGCAGTAATAACAAAATAAGCCATCACACATAAGCATCACACATGAACACCAGGATTTTAGGTGGAAACCCAAGTCGGGAGAAAACCACCGCTGTCGTTGTCTCAGCCTTCAATATTTTATTATAAATAAAACATATTACAACTATGTACTGGCGCAGACTCATACCAGTACGCAGGCACCCACCTGCGCTCGTTTACCAGCCTCTCCTGGAAGGGAGCTACGACCCCCTGCTCTCATTTACCAGCCTCTCCTGGAAGGGAGCTACGACCCCCTGCTCTCATTTACCAGCCTCACCTGGAAGGGATCTACAACCCCCTAACTGAAGGCTACAACCCTCAGCACCACCATGGACCACGTTTCATCAATTTTCACACTAGATCTAGTATCTTCAATAGAACACAACTTGCAGGCCACTTTTCATCATATTTTCAAACTGGACCCACTCCACACATTTAAGCTCAATGATACATCAAAACTGATACTTATCAATTTAGACAACCTAGATCTGTAGAATACATCACTAACAGATAGCAGTAACACAGCAGCGCAGATCAGACATTTCATACTTCATTCTTTAGCAAACCCTAGATTTCATACGCGCTTTCCTTTCACTGATATCGCGTATATACGCGCTTCCATTCACATCAACCCGCGTATACATCTGCACATTACAGAACAACCCATACGCGCTTTCTCTTCATCAAACCCATGTATATACGCGCTTCCGCTGTGACAAACTTGCGTATAGATCTTCAGACATTATAGGGCAACATACTTCTTCAGATCAGATATTCAGTTCAGATTTAACTCTTCACTTCAGATAGATGTTCGCCTCATCTCAGATTTAAACATTCCACAAATAGATCTAGAAGATACAAATACATTTCAGATCTAGATAACCTTCTTCATCATTTTCTTCATAGGTGCATCACAGATTCAGATCTATCATCAAAATGTTATGCTTTCCATTCAGAAATACTTCAGAGCAAAGTATACATTCAAACCCAGACTCATGCACACTCATTGCACAATGATTTTCTTCTCCTTATATAGGTTTACCCTTTTTCAATACCATGAGCCAAAACCACATTACTTCCAATGGTATTCCTGGACGGGATCACATAGACATACCAGCGCTCAATACAATGGGTCAATACCATAGTAGTAACCCCTGGTTTTACAAATTTAGAGCACATTTGACCATATGCGACTTGGCACGTTATTTCCCGCGTGCATACGCTACTTCTATGAATCAAACCCGCGTATGCCTTGTGACATACACTTTTCATCATTACTCTTGCACATATTGATATTTCTTTCTTCTGAAACTTCTGTACTACTTGTAGAACATCAGATTTACATCATTAGTTAGTATATCAAGTTAGTTTCCATCAAGTACAACTTCATCAAGTAGGTTTCCATCATCTTCTTCAAGTGTTTCCATCATCTTCATCAAGTGGGTTGCCATCAAGGACAACACTCTGCATCATATTGCCAACAATCTCCCCCTTTGGACTTGATGGCAACCACGATGTTGTTTGATCACAACAGATAGATACATTCAGCATAATGATATTCTCCCCCTATTCAAACACCATGTCACTCTCCCCCTTTGACATCAAGGGAAAAGGGCGGATCAAAACCAACACAAGGTTTTTCTCCTCATGTAGATAGAAGAGCGTTGTAGATCTTATGTGCATTGAAGTTACCATGCTCCCCCTGAGTTCATGATGAATGTTCAAACATATTTTCCAATGAAGTACATGACTCTATGACCTTCCTATCACCAAGGAATCATAC
Source organism: Pinus albicaulis (assembly GCA_034641835.2). NCBI lineage: Eukaryota > Viridiplantae > Streptophyta > Pinopsida > Pinales > Pinaceae > Pinus > Pinus albicaulis. The sequence goes on along the minus strand of CM076578.1, from coordinate 1,853,356,928 downwards.
TTACATCAAAGATCCAACCAAGTGGATTTACATATGAGACTCAAATACCCAACCAAGAGGGTTTACATATTTTGACTCAAGTACCCAACCAAGTGGGTTTACACATTTTGACTCAAGTACCCAACCAAGTGGGTTTACACATTTGATCAATTCCTTACATGACTGACTATTACAATTTACATCATACATCTCAACATGACCTTATCATCAAATTACAAATATGACTTTTCATGACCAATACCAGAAAGACCTCAAGAGAGATCATATTTCAGAACCATCATAATGCCAACAATGCATTATACTCAGCAAGACTAATGCTCCCCCTAAAAATGTGCATCCACGCATCCTTTCCATATGACCAAGGCTCCTCCTTAGCTTGTGCAACCTGAACAGCGTAAAATTCAGCAACAATCTCTGCATGATCTTTCCTTATCTCTGAATCATAATACTTCCATCTCATCCATGAGTGAAAGCAGAGAATACTCTTCATCAGAAAAGCAAACAAGGTTCATCCATAATCACAAGAAACCATGTAACATGTCATCATCATTTAGAACTGAGAAATAAGCAGATACAGTGCCAGTAATACAATAATTAATAGTCAGACTGTTGCTCCCCCTGAACCTGTGCTCCTGATCTTCAGCTGTCATACAAATTTTCTAATCATAAATGCATACGTGACTGTATCCACTGTAACTCGCGTGTATACGCGGCTTTAGCTCACTGAACCCGCGTATGGAAAGTGAAACATTGAAAAATTCACATTCCTTCATCTCCCCTTGAATTTGTACCACCTGTACCTGTATTCTTCACACCAGATGCTCAGTCATAAATAAACATAACCAGAATAACCAAAACATTCATGAGAATCACCATACATCGCTCCCCCTGTGATGATACATTACTAATCCCTATAATGTATCTCACATTTCTCCTGCAGTCATTCAGAGAAGTAAGCTTTAGAAGCGGATGACTGCTGTAGGGTCAGTATTCCCTACGTTTCTGACCGGTCCTCCTTCTTTTTCCAAATTTTACTGAACTTTCTAATTGTGTGCTGGAATTTATCCAATTTCTCATATATCTTCATCCTGCATTCTTTTTCCACGTGTCCATACTTGTTACAAGCAAAACATCTCATGTGACCAGAGAAGTAAGCATAAGGATCATAGTGTGTTTCTCTATTCTTCCTTATATTGCAAACAGCTGCTTTATGACCATACTTGTTGCATGAAAAACAATATCCCTTGAAGCAACCAGAGTACCTTTCTGAATAGAATCTATTTGATTGTTACTGAAATAATCTGCTTCTGCAATTTGCTGCAACATGCCCATAATTATGAAATTTAAAGCATTCAACATTATTGAATGATTTCCTTTGAGAATTCATGATTTTTGGTTGACCTTTTGTTTCTTTCAACACATGAGGTTTTGCTTTGACATCCTTTGAATCTTTAGCACTTCCTTGCGAACTAGATTCTCCTTTGACCGTTTCATGGAAACCCAAACCAAGTTTAATAGAAGGAGACCTTTGACTACTAAGAATATTATCCAGAATCTTAATACTATCTTGAAACCTCAAGAGTTTATCCTTTTCTTCTAATTTACCTTTTAGAATGTTTACCTCAACCTTCAAATCTTGGCATTGCTTCTTCATACATTCTTCTTTCCTTCTTCCTTCTTCGGAAGTTTGTATAAGTTCTTCATTCTTCTTATTCGATGCTTCGAGTTCTGCTTTCAGAGAGATGATTTCTTCATTCTTCTTATTTGATATTTCTGGATCTTCTTTGAGAGAGATAAGTCCTTCATTCTTCTTGTTTGATTTTTCCAGATCTTCTTTGAGAGAGATGATTTCAGCTTCAAATATTTCATTCTTCTTATTTTATTTTTCCAGATCTTCTTTTAGAGAGATGATTTCTGCTTCAAATCCTTTACTTCGATTGGATACATCATCGTACATCCTTTTCAGTCTAGAGACCAAATATTTGTAGGCAGATTCATTTTCATTAAATATTCTTTGTTGATCTTTGATAACTTCTTCTAGGTCCATAGCATTACTTTCACTATCTTCACCATTGTTTGCACAAAGAAGAATATCACAAGAACAAAAATCACTACCTGTTTCATCTTCTTCATTTTCTGCTGCACATTTTTTATGAGATATCTCCTTTCTCTGAGTTGCCTTCTTCTTTTGCATCTTTCCCATTGTGACGGATCTCCTTCAAGCGATCAAGCTTCTACAGAAGGACCTGCTTCGATACCAATTTTTGGGAAAAATACTGAGAGGGGGGGGGGGGGTGAATCAGTATTTAGGGCATACTTCAAATATTTTTACTTTTTCTTACTTCAAAACCCATACGCTACTTTGCTTAACCATACTCGCGTATACACGCGGATATCCTTCATAAAACTCGCATATACACAGAGATCTTATTATGCCATTAATTATTTACTTAGTTCTATGCAACATTCATTCTTCTGATGATTAGATAACAGTAAGCATGTGCAGTAATAACAGAACAAACCATCACACATAAGCATCACACATGAACACCGGGACTTTAGGTGGAAACCCAAGTCGGGAGAAAACCACCGTTGCCGTTGTCTCAGCCTTCAATATTTTATTATAAAGAAAACATCTTACAACTATGTGCTAGCGCAGACTCATACCAGCACGCAGGCACCCACCTGCACTCGTTTACCAGCCTCTCCTGGAAGGGAGCTACGACCCTCTACTCTCGTTTACCAGCCTCACCTGGAAGGGAGCTACGACCCCCTGCTCTCGTTTACCAGCCTCACCTGAAAGGGAGCTACAACCCCCTGACTGAAGGCTACAACCCTCAGCACCACCATGGACCACGTTTCATCGATTTTCACACTGGATCCAAAAGCTTTCTTTAGAGCACAACTTGCAGGCCACTTTTCATCATATTTTCAAAGGCGGACCCACTCCACACATTTAAGCTCAATCATACATCAAAACTGATACTTATCAATTCAGACAACCCAGAACTGTAGAATACAGATAACAGTAACACAGCAGAACATATCAGACACTTCATACCTCATTCTTCAGTAAACCCTAGATTTCATACGCGCTTTCCTTTCACTAATACCGCATATATACGCGCTTACATTCACATCAACCCACGTATACATCTGCACATTACAGAACAACCCATACACGCGTTCTCTTCATCTAACCCGCGTATATACGTGCTTCCGTTGCGTCAAACTTGCGTATAGATTTTCAGACATTATAGAGGAGCATACTTCTTCAGATCAGATATTCAGTTCAGATTTAACCCTTTACTTCAGACAGATGTTCGCCTCATCTCATATCAAAGCATTCCATAAAAATATCTAGAAGATACAAATACATTTCAGATCTAGATTCCCTTCATCATTTTCTTCATAGGTGCATCACAGATTCAGATCTATCATCAAACTGTTACCCTTTCCATACAGACATACTTCAGAGTGAAGTATTCATTCAAACCCAGACTCATGCACGCACCTTGCACAATGATTTTTTTCTCCTTATATAATTTTACCCTTTTTCAATACCATGAGCCAAAACCACATTACTTCCAATGGTATTCCTGGACGGGATCACATAGACATACCAGCGCTCAATACAATGGGTCAATAATATGGTAGCAACCCCTGGTTTTACAAATTTAGAGCGCATTTGACCATACGCGACTTGGCATGTTATTTCCCGCATGCATATGCTACTTCTATTAACCAAACCCACGTATGCCTTGTGACATACACTTTTCATCATTACTCTTGCACATATTGATATTTCTTTCTTCTGTAACTTATGTACTACTTGTAGAACATCAGATTTACATCATTAGTTAGTATATCAAGTCATTTTCCATCAAGTACAACTTCATCAAGTAGGTTTCCATCATCTTCTTCAAGTGTTTCCATCATCTTCATCAAGTGGGTTGCCATCAAGGACAACACTCTGCATCATATTGTCAACAGCCTCTCCTCAAGAAAACCTCCCTTCCTCACCTTCTCCTGATGCATCAGATCAAGAAGGAAGTGGGAGTGAACACGTAAGTGACCATGAGGGTGAAGGTGACAATGAATTAGACCAAAATGAAGATAACGGTGATGATGAGTCAAGCCAACAAGAAGTAGAAAACATCGAAACAGAGGTAGAGGATAACAATGAAGAAAATGAGGAAGCTGACAGTGGAAATGAATTAAGCAGTGATGAAGAAAAGGTCAGCAATGAAGCAGAAGACATGGAGGTGGAAAAAGATGAATATGAGGCAAGTGACAAAGAAATAGAAGATTATCCTAAGGGCAGCAGTGAGACTAAGAGCCCTAATGATAGTCAAAACAGTGAGGCTCATAGTCATGAAAGAGATGAGGGAAAAGATGAAGAGAGCAACCAAGATAAAGATGAAAACAGTGAAGAAAATGAAGGGGCTGAAGACATAATTGACACCAATGAAGCAAGTGTTGTGTAACCAGCTCCAAAAAGAGAAGAAAAGAGATATCAACGCCTTAGAAATGAGCCACTTCGAGGGGGAAACCTCCAATACATTACATAAATGAACAATTCTTGGATGATACAAATGAAAAAAACCTCCTTCTATATATAGGAGTCCATGGGGCCACAATATAATCCTAGTGGGGCCACTATGTAATCCTAGCTGACCTAACAATAATAATGTAAGGGCACAATAATAACAATATGGGGGTTACAGGGGTACAATAATAACAATAAGGGGGGTTACACTAACATAATAAGGGGCTATACTATTAATATAGGGACTTAACATGCCCCTCTCCTTCAAACAAGTGTTGTCCTCAACGCTTGATTATTTCTTGATGCTTCTGTATAAAATTCTCATCCTCCCATGTGGAATCTTTTATAGGAAAGTTCCTCCACTTGTTGAGATACTCTGAAATTGATCGTACTTGTCAAGTTCTTGTTTTTGTGACTACTTCAGAACTTCTTTCGATGTGATGTTGATATTCCTGTTGTTTCATTAGATTCTGCACCAAAGTTAGGTTATCCTTTGAGAGTTGGATAACTTGTTGTTGATGATCAATTCCATCTTCCACTAATTTATCATCCATATTAGCTATTATTTTATCCTTCAAACCATCCAAATTAGCCTCCACTTCTTATTTTAAACCATCTATGTCAGCTTCGGTTTCTCTTCATAAGATTGAAATTTGTTGCACTTGGTACCGTAATTTTGATATCTCATACTGCAATTCTTCCACTTCATGCATCATAGTATAGATTTCTGAGGGCTTAATGGGTGTTGAATTCTTTTTAGGAGGAATTTCAAAACATAATACTGAAATATATGCTCAATAGGCCCTTGGAATCACTTCAAACTGATTTTTCAAACAAGATTTATGCAATTAGGGAAAAACAATACACACCTTTTACTTGCTTTTGAGGAGCTCGATATTGGAATTGGATTATCTCTGTTATTGTGACTCTTCAATATCTTAAATTCAGCAATGAAATATCCCTCTGAATTATATTTTGAATGCCACAAGTCTGACCTAATTTGGATTCTCCAAGACAAAGTTGTGTCCAATCTCCCACAATGACCTAATTATGGACTAGTTCAGTAGAGCGAACTTGTACGACTTGCCACATGTCACTGTTTCGTCTTTTGTCTCTGACATTGATAGCAAAGAAACTACAGTCCGTTTACTTGCAACCACTTTTTATGGCACTCCAATCCGATGCCCAGAGAGAGATGTTTTGAACTTTTCCCACGATCACCTCTTTGATATGAAATTCAAGAGCCTGAAAAAGCACTACCTTCCACAAATCATATCTCCAAAAATATTGCGAACCAAGCTCTGAAATTTTTTGAAAAATTTCCTAAGGATTTTAGATTCGCACCATACGAATTTCATATTCTGAACCTTCGTAGAAAAAAAACTATAGCGCAAATTCCACGATGACCTGTTTAGGAGCCTGAAAAAATACCTAACTTCCACAGATGATATCTCTGAAAATATTGCGAACCAAGCTCTGAAGTTTTTAGACAGGCTTCCTCAGGATTTCTGCTTCGCACCCTAAAAATTTCAGCTTCTGAAACTTCATAGAAAAACAGTTATATCGAAAGTGCCACGATGACCTGTTTGGAGTAGCGAAACCCTAGAATCCAAAACTCTGACACCAAATTTTGTGTAACCAGCTCCAAAAAGAGAAGAAAAGAGATATCAACGCCTTAGAAATGAGCCACTTCGAGGGGGAAACCTTCAATACCTTACATAAATGAACAATTCTTGGATGATACAAATGAACAAAACCTCCTTCTATATATAGGAGTCCATGGGGCCACAATATAATCCTAGTGGGGCCAAAATGTAATCCTAGCCGACCTAACAATAATAATGTAAGGGCACAATAATAACAATATGGGGGTTACAGGGGTACAATAATAACAATAAGGGGGGCTACACTAACATAATAAGGGGCTATACTATTAATATAGGGACTTAATAGCAATCACCAATGATGAACAGGACAGCAAGCAAGAAGTCAGTCATGACATTCATGACAACAGTCATGATAGTCATGAAAATAATGAAGGAAATGAAGAGGTTGATAACGAAAATGAAGATCACAACAATGGTGAGGCAAGAAGCTTCAATGAGGAACAAAATGAAAGTGCAGAAATCAGTGAAGAGGCCAAAAGTGAGGCTGATGTTGAAGGCAAAGAGATAAGTAGCAGTAAGGGTAGTGAAGAGAAAAACATGGAAACAAATGATGGCAACCATGACCAAGACACTAGAATGATCACCATCAAACCTCTTCCATTGACATATTAAAGAGGTTAAAGGCTTGGATTTTCTACCTCTAAAAGGCAAGGGACCATGCCATCCACCTTAGCTCAAAAACTTGACAAAGGAAAACAAAAGATTAAAGAGGAAGAAGAAGATCATGAGGTTGAGAGGGAGTTTGAAATCATTCAGATTGACAGTGATGAGGAGAATGAAGAAAGGACATCAAACTTGCTCATCTAGAACAAAAATTCCCTCATTTAAGACCTCCAAGAAAATCTGAATAGGGACAAGAGTGTGAATGATGTCCTTGAGATGGAGAATAGGCAGCTAGGAGCACAAATTGCCATTTATGAGGCTAGAGCCATCAAGGCCAAAAAATAAACTCAAAGGGCACAGTTAAAGCTAGAGGAATTCATGGAAACCTATGAGAAAAAGTGAGGATGAAAAGGGGCAATCTAGGAGGAGACCAAGGACCATGGGTTTGAAGAAGGCATTGACAAAACAAAGAGAACAAGAATCAGCCTTAGCAGAGTAGCTCCCTCTAGATGAGTTGTTGGCCATGGAGATAGCACATGATCAGGAGCCTTGGCTAGAAAGAGCCAACATATACTTTGAGGCCAAATTGGAGAAAGCCAATAAGGATCTTGATCTCCAAAGGAATATTACCAAACATTATGTCTGGAGAAACCAAGTTGCAAGGGCTAAACTCAAAAAGGCCCAAACCAAAATCCAAGCTCTCAAAGAGGCAAAAGGCCAAGCTAAACTTGCAATATTGGCACAAGCTTCTCTATAGGCCTTTCAAACCTCATGAAGAAGACATACACCAATTTTGGAAAATTTTTGACAAATTTTGGTTTTTTGCAAATTTGGAGGCCTTTGAGTGCACCACCCCTGGTGCTACGCATTCATCTCGGGCATCCTCAGGAGGAAAACTCAATATTTTTGTAATCCTTGGTTCAAGTAAAGTATTATCACCAAATTTTAGAGCATTTGGAGCATTTTTTACCCCTCAAAAGGCCAAAAAACACCTCATTTTTCACCTTTCTGCCTCATTTACAGACCTGGCGCTGCACCTAGAACAATTTTTGGAAATTTTCCTTTTGGACAGGTTAGTGGAGCTCAATCAGAAAATCAAAGGTATATTTGGAAATTAAACTCAATAGGCTTTCCAACGGACCATCACAGAGCCAATTTCAACATTGGGAAGGTCATCCAAACTTGGCTGCAAGTGGACCTAGTTTTGCCCATGCATGGCGCTACGCTTTTAGACCTCACTGTACGTTTTTGGCCAAAAAGTCAGCAAAAGACACTCATTGATGAAAAATCATATTTTAGTGTTTTTTGAGGCAAATCACTCCAAATTTAGGTGCTAGGAGTTATGTTTGCATTTATTTCATGAGATATTTTGTGTCTTGGGCCTTGCATGGTATCTTAGACATAAATGACATTTATGGCTATTTTGACATTTTCAAACCCTACTTAGCGTTTTTGCCCTCCTTTGCTAGATAAATAGAGCATGAGGGCCTCATTGTAAAAGGTTGGCATTTGATGACTCTTGAGAGCAATATATGGTTTTTTGGAGATTGAAGAAGAAATTGGTGTTGTGGAGTTTGTGAATGGCTTGTCTTGGTTGATGATGAAGAAGGTTTGCTTGCAGGATCCCTGAGCTTGGTTAATGGTGATGTGCTTCTATTCAGTTCATGTTTTATTATGTATCATGTTGTTTCATCCTTCTATATTGTAGTAGGACAAAGGTTTTAGACTAAGAAAGGTTTTTCAAAGGCACCTTATCTCTATTTTTTATTCACTGCCTCTATGTTTTCCTCTGTTAGGTCATTTTAGAGAATTCTTAATTTCTCTATAGACCACCTAAGCTTGTTTTTCTCATGAATGGTTCAATAAAATAGGTATCAAAGATGTTTTATGGTCAGCCTTGCTTGTTTGATGTCACTAAAAAATTGTTCTTCAGATTTATCTTTAAAGTACCACTAATTAGGTTTGTCAAAGAGGCTATGTTTCGATCATACCCTTTGTCCATGCTTGAAATTTTTTTTTGGAGATCTTTATGGCTATGATCAATGATTTTTGGAGTTCCCTCTTTTTTGATTAAAATTATATTTTTATCTTGAATTTTTTCTAACCTTGAAGGTGAAATCACTAGAAGTTAAATGAGTTTCTCGCCTTCTATATTTCACTGGATTGTTTTTCTGAAATGCTTATTTTCTTGAGTTGAATCTGTTAGACTCCGTCTTGTCAGCCTGCTGCAGTCAAATTCACCAAGGTTCATCTCTTGTCATTTGCAGTCACTGATGTTACTCTGGTCCAGAAAAGAGTCATTTTAATTCTTGAGCTCAGGGTTTTGTTTGCAGACTAGAGGAAGGTTCAGTAAGTTTCCAGGGATGTCATCAATGAGAAATTGATTCTTCTTCAAAACCCTGTTTTGAAGAAGAAATCATCAAATATGTTTTTGTAATAAATAGACAGAACTTGGCCAGCTCAGCTTGACGGATAGTGTTTCAACCATTTATCAGCCTTTACTTGACATGATCCAGGGACTCATACAGTGGATTCGACAAAAATAAAATAATTTGGAAAAACGTGAATTTGAGCAATATTGCTCATGCTGGACAGGTGATAAAGCCTTAAGGGAGCTTCAGGCAGCTGGGATCTCACAAGATTATTTCCCAATCTTGCAAGAATGTGCCATCAAGGCGATCAAAGTTGTTTTAGAGACAGAAAATGATGGATTTTATTTAAGTGGGCTCTCAGCATCTACTCTTGAAGGCCCTTTCTCTTCACTGACCTATTTCTTCTCTGAAAATGCGAATCGAGCATCTGAGTATCAGTTGGGTGTTCAGAGATATGTTAAGCGAGATGAAGGAATGGCCGTGCAAGGTTGGACACATTCTTTCAGCCTATGGTGCCTAATCCTGGTAGTCGTAAAGAAGGCCTTGACGTGAGGTCCAAGGGAGGGGCTGCTTTTCTAGCAGTATGTCGAGGAAAGGTCTCGGAGGGAATAGATTTTTCAGATGAAAATGCGAGGGCTGTTGTTGTGGTTGGAATTCCATTTCCGAACAAGAATGATATCCAAGTTGAGTTAAAGAAAAGATATAACAATATCTACAAATCTTCCAAGAACCTTCTTAGTGGAGATCGATGGTACTGTCACCAAGCATTTCGGGCATTAAATCAAAGTTAGGGTCGTTGCATTCGGCATCATCTTGATTTTGGTGCAATCATTCTACTGGATGAACGTTTCAAAAAATCTGGCAATTTAGAGTACATGTCTAAGTGGCTGCGAAATTCTATCAGGCAGTTCGACAACTTTGAGCATTCTCTTGAAGGGTTACACATTTTTTTTAGTAAAGTTGAGGATCAAAAAGCAGAATTTAATGCTGAGATCAGTAATCTAATAACTAGAACTTGTGTGATTGATGATTCTGATACTGTCACATGTAAAGAAAACGTCTCTGCTTAAAAAATGAATACCACCAATAAGGGGGTTACAAAAAAGGCAAACCGCAAAATGCAGGACTTCTACAGACAAATTGGTCAGGAAAATAATATAACACAGGAAGTCACGAGTGCTAGTTAGTCAATGACAAAAAAATGATCCTTCAGGTGATTTTAAGATGGGCACAAGTAAAGATATGCCGACTTTCATATTAAATATCATAAATGACATTCAGAATAAGCTAGCAATTCAGAGAAAAGTGGACGCTTCTTTTAATGCCGAAGACCATGCAGATTCAGCACAAAATATTCACACACATTCCAAATACTTTGCACGATCTCCTTTGCGGGAGACCAGTGATATTCAAGGTTCTATTTTAACATATGATAGAGAGAACACGTCGACAAAGATTAATTCTTCTAGTGCCAGTCTCTTATCACAGGCTGAGATTGAAATTGAATGGGCGCTACCCACTTGGTGCGCGCTACCCGTTGGGTAGGCGCGCTACCCATACAGCGCCACCAAATCTTTGCAAGGAAATTGGGCATCGGCATTTTCAGGATTGCAAATATCTGTTGAAATGACACAATCGGCATCTAGAGAGAAGAGAAACATGCAGGAATCTTAGGGTGTTTATGTTTTCAATGAAAGAGAACTCGTGTCTTTATGGGTTGCCAAATGAGTCATGGAAAGTTAATCTTCTGGCTGAAGAGGTACCACCAGAGCTTCCTGAGCCAGCTCTGAGAATTAACTTTGCGCGGGACAGAATGCAAGAAAAAGATTGGTTGTCTTTGGTTGCTGTTCATAGTGATGTGTGGCTGCTGGCTGTTTCGTTCTACTTTGGTGCAAGATTTGGGTTCGATAAGAATGAAAGGAAGAGACTTTTTATCATGATCAATGAACTTCCAACTATTTTTGAGGTTATTACCGGAGCTGCAAAAAAGCAATCGAAAGAAAAAACTACTGTAACCAACAACAGTAGCAGCAAGAACAAGTCTGGTATAAAGCCACGAGCATCTGAATCTCAAACAAAGCCATTAAAGTTATTACCACCACCTAAAGATGAGGATGATACGTTGGATGAAGAGGAAGACGATGAGCATGGTGACACACTTTGTGGAGCTTGTGGTGACAATTATGCCTCTGATGAGTTTTGGATCTGTTGTGATATGTGTGAGAAATGGTTCCATGGCAAGTGTGTTAAGATTACTCCTGCGAGAGCTGAACACATTCAACATTATAAATGTCCAACTTGCAGCAGCAACAAAAGGCCCCGAGTTTAATGGATGTCCGAGGGGATCTTTAATTCAACTTAATAGGTGGAAAATTGGCAGCGCTATGAAGCCAAATACCATATTTCTTGGGTGGTATAACGGTGAATGGAAGCAAAGAAAAAGTCAAAATCCAAAATTAGAATGAAGACATCGGCCACAGCAGAGAGATAAGAACCGAAAGCCCAAATTAAACAAGGATATCCACTGTGGCAGACAAATAGGATTCGATTCCTATTTAAGACTTCAGTTAATGATTCTGCGCTTCAGTTAAATATCCAAATTGGCTGTCAGAGGAATTTAAGGATGAACGCTCCAGATTTGTTTAGTCATCAGAGAATTCTATGGAGAATGTTGTTCTCCTTTCTATATTTATCAGTTCAATTGAAACAGCGCCTTCATTTAGGATAGATCTTTTTTCTCCTAGGATAGTTTATTAATGTATTGATAATCATTTGTAACGGGGGAGAGTTCTGAGAGCTAGTGTAGGAGAAAAACAGAGCTTTTATTGTACAGTTTGACAGAGATTTTAATGGAGAAATACAGCTCTGTTTCTTGAAATTCTTGTGGCTTGAAATTTAGCAAATGTTTTTCCTTTTGTTTCATATGTCACCGTTATGTTCACAGTTCATTAATCGCCATTTCAATATTGAATGTTTCTAAGTGAGAAGGGCAGAATTCAGCTTGCTGCTCTGCCCTGGAGAAGCTTTCATGTTTTGTGTAATTTCTTCTGTTTGATAAGGATTCAATTATTGCCCTTGTCAACCTCGCAGCGGTCTTTCACTCCATATGGTTCCAATTTGATTTTTAAACTTCATGCTTACCTTGCCTCAGGAGATAATCTGCGTTTTTCATTTAATCTCTGCTCTTGTTGTCTTTGCCTCACACAGCCCAGAAAACCCAAACATTTATTAAAAACCCTTTTTATATCTTTTTACTAACCTAAGATCAGCATTTCACTATAGGTCATCTCGCACCCTATTGCTCATTTTATCGAGATAGACCCGGAGAGAGCCCTCTCCTGTCCTCGTAGGGCTAGCTACGAGGCTAAGGTTGGTTTGATGTTGCCTCGAGTTTTGCCTTCTTCAGCCTGAGGCAGATTCGAGCGCTAACATAGTGGCAACCATACTAGGGAAGATGGTTTGCTGTTAATGTGACAGTCGACTTGTAGATTGTCTTGCCCCAGTGCAGGAAATCAAGTTGCAGATCTGATGCTGATGGTGGACAGCAGTCGGACACATATGAAGGCTGAAAATTTCGCCTGGCGACTCCAGCTCGATCCAGAGATTCCAGTGCTCGCTGATTCATTCATGCAATGGTAGGGTATGTGGCAAACCCTGCACTTTCTGAAGCTGTAAAAGAGGTTAGAAATTGGTTATCAGATATTGAAATTAATGATGAAGGATTTTTCATTGCTATGCTTCAATGTTTGAAATCTCCAAAGTTCCCTCTTGAAGCTAAAACTGGTTTCTGTGAGTTAGTTGTTGAAAAACTTGAGAAGGAGATTCAGTATTTGAATGATCAGATCCAGTCATACGATTTCCGAGATCCCAAAAAGTTCTTGGAAACTCTTCCTCCTTCAAAACAAGAAACAATAGAGCTACCTGTGGATGTTTGCATTGACAGTGTGCAGCTGGAAGTATGTATTGCAGAGTTGGGGCAGCGAACCGAGTCTAGCTTTTGTGATCCCATTGCAACATACATGGAAATGTTTTTCAGTTTGACTGATAGATCAAGTTGTCTTATACATAGCCAGATTCATTATGTGCATGAAGGGCTGCCAGTAATTGCATCTGTGATCTGGCTGAAGCACTCTCAAGCAGCGTTCTTCTTAGATTTACTTGAATGGTTGATCTAGCATTTCAGTATTACCTGATCTATTATTTTTACAGCAGAGTAGGGTAGATTTTGTAAATAAATAAGCAGTCAAAAGGCAGCATTTTGTTCCAGTTTATTGCAGTTCTAGTTTGAGGTTTGCCGAGTCAGTTTTTCAAATCATTTCAGTCAGTTTTCAGTTAATAAGTTAATCATGACTCCATAGCCCAATGGATGGAGGCACTGTCTGCTCTCCCAAAGCTCTGCGGTTCTTGGCACCTCCAAGAAGCGGCAGCTGCCATCCCCATTGGAGCCAATTTAGACTCCGTCTTGTCAGCCCGCTGCAGTCAAATTCACCAAGGTTCATCTCTTGTCATTTGCAGTCACTGATGTTACTCTGGTCCAGAAAATAGTCATTTTAATTCTTGAGCTCAGGGTTTTGTTTGCAGACTAGAGGAAGGTTCAGTAAGTTTTCAGGGATGTCATCAATGAGAAATTGATTCTTCTTCAAAACCCTGTTTTGAAGAAGAAATCATCAAATATGTTTTTGTAATAAATAGACAGAACTTGGCCAGCTCAGCTTGACGGATAGTGTTGCAACCATTTATCAGCCTTTACTTGACATGATCCAGGGACTCATACAGTGGATTCGACAAAAATCAAATAATTTGAAAAAACGTGAATTTGAGCAATATTGCTCATGCTGGACAGGTGATAAAGCCTTAAGGGAGCTTCAGGCAGCTGGGATCTCACAAGATTATTTCCCAATCTTGCAAGAATGTGCCATCAAGGTGATCAAAGCTGTTTCAGAGACAGAAAATGATGGATTTTATTTAAGTGGGCTCTCAGCATCTACTCTTGAAGGCCCTTTCTCTTCACTGACCTATTTCTTCTCTGAAAATGTGAATCGAGCATCTGAGTATCAGTTGGGCGTTCAGAGATATGTTAAGCGAGATGAAGGAATGACCGTGCAAGGTTGGACACATTCTTTCAGCCTATGGTGCCTAATCCTGGTAGTCGCAAAGAAGGCCTTGACGTGAGGTCCAAGGGAGGGGCTGCTTTTCTAGCAGTATGTCGAGGAAAGGTCTCGGAGGGAATAGATTTTTCAGATGAAAATGCGAGGGCTGTTGTTGTGGTTGGCATTCCGTTTCTGAACAAGAATGATATCCAAGTTGAGTTAAAGAAAAGATATAACAATATCTACAAATCTTCCAAGAACCTTCTTAGTGGAGATTGATGGTACTGTCACCAAGAATTTCGGGCATTAAATCAGGCTGTGGGTCATTGCATTCGGCATCGTCTTGATTTTGGTGCAATCATTCTACTGGATGAACGTTTCAAAAAAATCTGGCAATTTAGAGTACATGTCTAAGTGGCTGCGAAATTCTATCAGGCAGTTCGACAACTTTGAGCAATCTCTTGAACGGTTACACATTTTTTTAGTAAAGTTGAGGATCAAAAAGCAGAATTTCATACTGAGATTAGTAATCTAATAACTAGAACTTGTGTGATCGATGATTCTGATACTGTCACATGTAAAGAAAACATCTCTGCTTAAAAAATGAATACCACCAATAAGGGGGTTACAAAAAAGGCAAACCGCAAAATGCAGGACTTCTACAGACAAATTGGTCAAGAAAATAATATAACACAGGAAGTCACGAGTGCTAGTCAGTCAATGACAAAAAAATGATCCTTCAGGTGATTTTAATATGGACACAAGTAAAGATATGCCGACTTCCACATTAAATATCATAAATGACATTCAGAATAAGCCAGCAATTCAGAGAAAAGTGGACGCTTCTTTTAATGCCGAAGACCATGCAGATTCAGCACAAAATATTCACACATATTCCAAATACTTTGCACGATCTCCTTTGCGGGAGACCAGTGATATTCAAGGTTCCGTTTTAACAGATGATAGAGAGAACACGTCGACAAAGATTAATTCTTCTAGTGCCAGTCTCTTATCACAGGCTAAGATTGAAATTGAATGGGCGCTATCCACTTGGTGCGCACTACCCGTTGGGTAGGCGCGCTACCCATACAGCGCCACAAAATCTTTGCAAGGCAATTGGGCATCGGCGTTTTCAGGATTGCAAATATTTGTTGAAATGACACAGTCGCCTTCTAGAGAGAAGAAAAACATGCAGGAATCTTAGGGTGTTTATGTTTTCAATGAAAGAGAAGTCATGTCTTTATGGGTTGCCAAATGAGTCATGGAAAGTTAATCTTCTGGCTGAAGAGGTACCACCAGAGCTTCCTGAGCTAGCTCTGAGAATTAACTTTGCGCGGGACAGAATGCAAGAAAAAAATTGGTTGTCTTTGGTTGCTGTTCATAGTGATGTGTGGCTGCTGGCTGTTTCATTCTACTTTGGTGCAAGATTTGGGTTCGATAAGAATGAAAGGAAGAGACTTTTTATCATGATCAATGAACTTCCAACTATTTTTGAGGTTATTACCGGAGCTGCAAAAAAGCAATCGAAAGAAAAAACTACTATAACCAACAACAGTAGCAGCAAGAACAAGTCTGGTATAAAGCCACGAGCATATGAATCTCAAACAAAGCCATTAAAGTTATTACCACCACCTAAAGATGAGGATGATACGTTGGATGAAGAGGAAGACGATGAGCATGGTGACACACTTTGTGGAGCTTTTGGTGACAATTATGCCTCTGATGAGTTTTGGATCTGTTGTGATATGTGTGAGAAATGGTTCCATGGCAAGTGTGTTAAGATTACTCCTGCGAGAGCTGAACACATTCAGCATTATAAATGTCCAACTTGCAGCAGCAACAAAAGGCCCCGAGTTTAATGGATGTCCGAGGGGATCTTTAATTCAACTTAACAGGTGGAAAATTGGCAGCGCTATGAAGCCAAATACCATATTTCTTGGGTGGTATAACGGTGAATGGAATCAAAGAAAAAGTCAAAAGCCAAAATTAGAATGAAGACATCGGCCAGAGCAGAGAGATAAGAACCGAAAGCCCAAATTAAACAAGGATATCCACTGTGGCAGACAAATAGGATTTGATTCCTATTTAAGACTTCATTTAATGATTCTGCGCTTCAGTTAAATATCCAAATTGTCTGTCAGAGGAATTTAAGGATGAACACTCCAGATTTGTTTAGTCATCAGAGAATTCTATGGAGAATGTTGTTCTCCTTTCTATCTTTATCAGTTCAATTGAAACAGCGCCTTCATTTAGGATCGATCTATTTTCTCCTAGGATAGTTTATTAATGTATTGATAATCATTTGTAACGGGGGAGAGTTCTGAGAGCTAGTGTAGGAGAAAAATAGAGCTTTTATTGTACAGTTTGACAGAGATTTTAATGGAGAAATACAGCTCTGTTTCTTGAAATTCTTGTGGCTTGAAATTTAGCAAATGTTTTTCCTTTTGTTTCATATGTCATCGTTATGTTCACAGTTCATTAATCGCCATTTCAATATTGAATGTTTCTAAGTGAGAAGGGCAGAATTCAGCTTGCTTCTCTGCCCTGGAGAAGCTTTCATGTTTTGTGTAATTTCTTCTGTTTGATAAGGATTCAATTATTGCCCTTGTCAACCTCACAGCGGTCTTTCACTCCATATGGTTCCAATTTGATTGTTAAACTTCATGCTTACCTTGCCTCAGGAGATAATCTGCGTTTTTCATTTAATCTCTGCTCTTGTTGTCTTTGCCTCACACAGCCCAGAAAACCCAAACATTTATTAAAAACCCTTTTTATATCTTTTTACTAACCTAAGATCAGCATTTCACTATAGGTCATCTCTCACCCTATTGCTCATTTTATCGAGATAGACCCGGAGAGAGCCCTCTCCTGTCCTCGTAGGGCTAGCTACGAGGCTAAGGTTGGTTTGATGTTGCCTCGAGTTTTGCCTTCTTCAGCCTGAGGCAGATTCGAGCGCTAACAGAATCAAAGAGTTATTGGTGTGCCCTATCTATTGATTACTTATTTATGCTAAATATTGTTGAATTCCCTTCTTGTTTAAGTATATGACAAAGGATTCTTAATTTACCTTTTCCCTACCTTGTTCACAAACTTGATGGTCATTTCATTTCACACAAACCTTGAAAATCCATTTGACCATGCTAGATTTTCCTTGTGATGCTCCCTAATTCATTGTTAAACTTTCCAAGACTTTATTGACTCCATAGCCCAATGACTTGAATATTTACTCACTCCACCTATTCTACTTGATCATCTTACCCAACCAAAACAAACAAACAAACCCTATACTTAACAACTAGCCTAAAATCAAACCCTAAAAGAAAACAAGTTCACATCCTTTACTCAAAATAGAGAGAGCCCTCTCTCAGTCCAGGAAGGCTAGGTCCTAGGACTCCAAAGATTGGTTTGATGTTACTTGTGCATTTGATCTCACCAATCTAACAAATCACGGGAACCTAACATAATATCGATCACAATGGGACCTTTTGAGTAAGTAGCAAGCTTATAAATCCTTAGAGAATTCAAAGCCCTTATCACACAGTATCTATTGATTTCTCACCACCTCACCACCTAACATAATGGCGATCATGGGGGGACCTTATGAGTAAGTAACAAGCTTATACATCCTTATAGAATTCAGAAGCCCTTATCACATAGTATATATTGAATTATCACCAACTCACCACCTAACATAAATTGAAATCAAGGTGAAAGCTTTCTAAGTTAGTGACAATCTAAGTACTCCTTATAACTTCAGAAACCCTTAGCAAATCATAGAAAACTCAAACTGTTAGCCAAGAGTAGAATCTTACTGTTTTACCATTCTAGCAAAATGATGACTCAATTGTTGTACACTCATAGAAACCTTAGGGCTACATAAAGGAACTCAGAAAACCCCAAAACATCCCTAGATTGGTTTTTTGTCAGTTATTGGTGGTGGACCATAAATATATATCATTAAAACAAAAAAATACATCCACCTGGTGACTCCACAAGCCTCCAATATGCCTTCTATTGTCGTTCCTAGAGACAGACTAGAGTTGTGATAGACCAGTGCCTAGGACATCTTATATAGCAAGGAGCATATGGTATAACTGGGGGAGTTATCAGTAAAAATCTCTCCTGATATCTCTTGTAAAATAAGGAAAATTAATCTAAATGGGACCAAGACCTTCAAAGACTGACACAGAGAAAGGGATATTGCAGAGGCGATATGCAAAACTCCAATATAAAAGAAACAGACAATTCAGAGACAACTTACTGTAAAGTGGGCCGATTCAGAGATACCTCACAGAAATAAGTTATCAGAAGGTGTATGTAGTGAATGAAATATTAAGAAGATACTAGTTAACATTGAGCTGATATCCAGATACACAATACCACCATGCATGGGCTTACCAATCTAAGAATCCATACATGACAATAGCGTTTTAAAAACACCCTCCCAAAGAAACTAATATAGCAGAAACATGGTTTAGATGAATAGTGAAACAGAATATCATGCATGAGCCATATTTAAAGCGCTTGACTAATTCGAGCATAGGTATCAACTAGGATAAATCCATACCAAAAATCAGTGAGCCACTCGCATTCCAAAACATGATACAGGAAAGATGGCTGAAATGAAATGATCTATTTAAATAACACACAAGAGAAATTTACAGACTGTGAAATACCAAAGACCAGAATCCTCTTTAACAGATGGAACTCCTCCTCACTAAGACCCTATGGGGTCTAAGCCTTCATACAAGACGTTCCACAAAATGTATACAAAAATCCTTTCACTGCATAATTTTCTGATAAAATCTGGAACCCTAAATCATCTGTTCGTCGGGAGCTTTATAGGAGAAAAAGAAAGCTCAAAAAGGGAGTAGGTGATGAACATTTAATTTGCCTCATAAAGACAGGATGGCTGAAACGTGCATGCCCATACTGCTCAATGGCTTTGTAATGTTGTTTGTACTCTATGGCCTGCTAACTGAAATAAATGCACTGGGTGAAAGTCTCTTTAGGAACACGGTATAGAAGTAAAATCACATAAACATTCTGTCTTTTCCTGAAAGAAAATTTTGCTAAAATGAAACCTGGAGGTTATTGTTTCTTGTGCATTGTATTCTCTGCCTTCCAAACCCTGGATTAAGGCTTAAAATCTTTAATGTTGAATGTTGAATTCCTCTGATCTCCCACTGATACTCTTTGTCACAACATTAATGTCTCTGACTGCAAAATTTGTGCTTTGAATGACTCCGGAGGGTTTGACAGATTTTAACTCTACTGATTTAATGGAAGTCTTGTCGGCATATCTTCCCAGGCCTTCCTTCATAATTGAGCTCTGAAAAATGGTCCTTTGACGTGCTCTCTATCACAGTAATAGAGACTGTGAATCATGATAGTTTTCCGCCGTTGTAAACATGCAAAACCCGCAAACCCATCAAGAAAATAAATGCATGGGGACGGCGATGTAGTGGGGATGACTGTGTAGCAACGCGGCATGATGAAATGGCGGAAGTATGCAGGGTGGAGATGAAAAATGCAGTGGAACAATGGTGGATGGATTGGCCAAAGTTATAACATAAAACATTAAAATATGACATATGAATGGAATATATAAATGGCGGAGGAAAAATGCGATAAACACGTGGGATGGTGATGTGGAGGAAGATCGGGTTAAGGCAGCAGCGATCAACTCTAGACCGTCCGATCTCAAGAGGATATCGATGGCTGTGAATGCATCAGAGGCGATGGGCAGTGGGCCAGGGGCACTGTACTGTTGGATTAACACCCGTGCATGTCCGTAGTGCGATGACCGTTGGATGGAGACCCCCAAATCGGACGGCTATAATGTATATCGCTCCGTATCCTCAGTCGAACGATAACGCGCGATGGGGTAGCAGTTTTGGAATAGTGACAGAGCCACGTGTCACGTGATGTATGGAATCGCTCTGAATTGAGAAATATCGCCTGTCTACGAAAGGCGGTGCGATAGATACCGGGCAGTTTTGAACAGTGGATGTGGGGCAGGGACCACTGGGACAGATAGACTCTGAGCCGCTGATTTTACGGTTTTATCAGACGGTAGGCAGGTAGGCTACGGGCGCGGCAGAGATGAACGAACGTCGTCTGATCTGTATAGATCGACGGTTTTGGAGTGCGCCCGATATACATTTGATAAGCGCCCATTAGACTAGCTTCTGGTCTCGGAGCTGGGTCATGTGGGAGGAAAAGGGTGCATGGGCTTGGCTGAAAGAGGCTAAGGCCCAATATATTTTCAAATGTGGGTTTTTTGGTGCTTTTATGAAATTTTGAGGCTGGGAGAAGGTAACGATAGGCGGAAAATGGATTTTTCAGGTCAAACAAAGAGGATTATTTGTCAAATATTCAATGGGGGCTGAAATGATCAACATTGGCTCCACTTGGGGACGACACGTTCATCCCTGGACGTGTCGAGAACTTCACAGACCACCTACATCATCAATTTTCACAGACAGGAAAAATAAATCTATTCTACTTCTACCCCTTTTACTCCACGAGAACAGATTAAACTGTTGGTCTCACATTTTCTCTACATTCTAAAACATAAATTGAACAATAGCCAAGCCAGGATTAGACTGTCTGGCTTGCTGGACTTTGCAGAAATTAAAAACAACTAACTACATGCTCACAGACTGAGCTTTATTGAGCCTTTCCTACCTACCCTATTCTAACTGGAATATTTACAAGTCTAGCCTACAAACAATGTTTTCCAATGCAGCCAGTCCATCAAGTGATCCCATGACTGGTCCTTCTTGCTCAACTCCTTGAGCAGGCTGGATAAGCAGGACAGCTCCCACTCTTTTTGTTCCATAATAATAGCCTTGAAAAATTTTCTATCTGCTTGCAACATGCTGTTTAAAAAGACCCTTGATCCTTCTTCAAATGTGTGCAAGAAATGAACATAAAGATCATGAAATGATACCTGGTTATGAATATCTAGTAGGTAGGCTTCAACCAAGATTTCTTCTTCTTCCACTGGATCAAGAACAAGACTCTCTTGAGAAAGAGAATCTCCCTCATTTTCTTCATTTTCTGAATTGGAGGACTGATCATATACGACGGTGATGTTCTCTTGGAGCTCTGATATATTCTGCTCTGATGAGATGAGCTTTGTGAATAGATCTACGTATTCTTGAGCAGTGGTTTGTTCCATTACTTCCTCTTTTTCAAGAGAAGGCTCATTATTTTCATCTTGCTCAAGAATCTCTTCTTTGCTTACCTCCTCATCTTCTGAAAAGGAAGGCTAATGGTTTCCAGTCTCACTGATGATCTGAGGTAAAGCAGAATGAAGACTCCAGAAATATTCATCTGCTATTATACTATCCTAGCTCTCCCCATCAGTATCATAAATAGCCTGCATTGGCTTATTACTGTCTGGAAGTAAAGGGGGATGATTTTTCTCCCATAGATCTACTAATGATGACACTGCAAGATTATCTTCTATTTGGGAAACATCATCATCAGATAGATCAGAGATAGGAAAAACATGAATATAAGTAATACTGCCAATAGAGCATACTGGATTATCAGCAGGTTCTTCTTCACTTTGATCCGCAGAGGAGCTTTCTGGATCTGTACAATCAAACTCATAAGATGAATGGGCAAGAGTGTGTGTTCCATAGAATAATTCTGAGGTGGGCTACTGATTTAATATCTAATCAATCTCTTCTTCCATCAAAGGAGAAGATTGTTTTGTGTTCCTTTGTGTAGAAGAGTAGCAACTCTCTATTTCTTGTACTAGCTAATTTGGGGGCAGGATGTCTTCTTGAACCTCTTCTAGAGTATCCTCAGTGATGCTTGCAGGGAAAAATTGAGGATCTTCTGATGTTTCTTGATCTCTCTCTGATTCAGACCATTCCTCATGAACCTGATGATACTCGGCTAGACTATAAGGCTCATGAGCGGTTTCTTCCTCCACATTAGATTCTTCATCTTCTATGTGGTGTCTTGTTTCCTTCAAGCAACATTCCCTATTTTCTTTTGCTATTAGGTCCTGATACTCTCTGTTCAGCGTAACACAAGACATAGGTAAGAAATCGGGAATTTCCTGATCTCTTTCCTTCTTATCTTCCATAGGTTTTAAAGCATCATACATGTCTTGCTCATTATCTAGGTCTTGAGTTTGTTCTTGTTCTAGAAGAGCCATGGGTTGTTCTAAATAATCATCATTTGCATTCATATTGGCCATATACATCTCCAACACTTTATCATACTTTTCTATTAATTCATATAATTGATCATACAAAGCATCCAGCTTTGTATCTATATCCATGTTTGGATCCATTTTTCTTCAAAGATGGTCACTGCATCTTCTCAACCAGTTCAGTGTCTTCTACCAGTGGATTCATTTGGTATTGTGGGAGTTATGGAGTGTGGAGTCACCATCTAGCACTTGGTATTCTTGAGAAGAAGAGGATGGAAAGTCTTCTATAGACACTTCAGGGATTTCAGAGTGGACTGATTTTCTTTCCCTCCAATTTCTTCTATGTACGATCCTTTCGGGGTCAGACACTGAAGGTGTCTTTGGCTGAGACGTATCTGACCTCAAGTGTGGCTTACGAGGAGCCAGGACTACAAATAAATTTATCTAATAACCAATGTGGAGTCGCCAAGGTGAGGGATCTACAACTCTCAACTCTCCATACTCACCTACTTGAAGATTGAATTAGATTTTGTCGAGGCCCAGGGATTTAATTTTCTCAACTTCAATCCCTGGAAATGGTGCCAGAAATATGTTTTCGTTCCTAGAGATAGCCTAGAGTTGTGATAGACCAGTGCCTAGGACATATTATATAGAAAGGAGCATATGGTATAACTGGGGGAGTTATCAGTAAAAAGCTCTCCTGCTATCTCTTGTAAAACAAGGAAAGTTAATCTGAATGGGACCAAAACCTTCAGAGACTGACACAGAGAAATGGATATTGCAGAGGTGATATGCAAAAATCCAATATAAAAGCAACAAACAATTCAGAGACAACTTACTGTAAAGTGGGCTGATTCAGAGATACCTCACAGAAATAAGTTATCAGAAGGTGTATGTAGTGAATGAAATATTAAGAAGATACTAGTTAACATTGAGCTGATATCTAGATACACAATACCACCATGCATGGGCTTACCAATATAAGAATCCATACATGATAATAGTGTTTTAAAAACACCCTCCCAAAGAAACTAATATAGCAAAAACATGGTTTAGATGAATAGTGAAACATAATATCATGCATGAGCCATATTTAAAGCGCTTGACTAATTCGAGCATGGGTATCAACTAGGATAAATCCATACCAAAAATCAGTGAGCCACTCACATTCCAAAACATGATACAGGAAAGATGGGTGAAATGAAATGATCTATTTAAATAACACATAAGAGAAAGTTACAGACTGTGAAATATCAAAGACCAGAATCCTCTTTAACAGATGGAACTCCTCCTCAATGAGACCCTATGGGCTTTGAGCCTTCATACAATACATTCCACAAAATGTATACAAAAATCATTTCACTGCATAATTTTCTGATAAAATATGGAACCCTAAATCATCTGTTCGTCGGGAGCTTTATAGGAGAAAAAGAAAGCTCAAAAAGGGAGTAGGTGATGAACATTTAATTTGCTTCATAAAGACAGGATCGATGAAACGTGCACGCCCATACTTCTCAATGGCTTTGTAATGTTGTTTGTACTCTGTGGCCTACTAACTGAAATAAATTCACTGGGTGAAAGTCTCTTTAGGAAGACGATATAGAAGTAAAATCACATAAACATTCTGTCTTTTCCTGAAAGAAAATTCTGCTAAAATGAAACCTGGAGGGTATTGTTTCTTGTGAATTGTACCCTTTGCCTTCCAAACCCTGGGTTAAGGATTAAAATCTTTAATGTTGAATGTTGAATTCCTCTGATCTCCCACTGATACTCTTTTCCGCAACATTAATGTCTCCGATTGCAAAATCTGTGCTTTGAATGACTCCGGAGGGTTTGACAGATTTTAACTCTACTGCTTTAATGGAAGTCTTGTTAGCATATCTTCCCAGGCCTTCCTTCATAATTGAGCTCTGAAAAATGGTCCTTTGATGTGCTCTCTATCATAGTAATAGAGACTGTGAATCATGATAGTTTTCCACCGCTGTAAACCTACAAAACCCGCAAACCCGTCAAGAAAAAAAATGCATGGGGACGACGATGTAATGGGGATGACTGTGTAGCAATGCGGCATGATGAAATGGCAGAAGTATGTGGGGTGGCGATGAAAAATGCAGTGGAAAAATGGTGGATGGACTGGCCAAAGTTATAACGTAAAACATTAAAATATGACATATGAATGGAATATATAAATGGCGGAGGAAAAATGCGATAAACACGTGGGATGGTGACGTGGAGGAAGATCGAGTTAAGGCGGGAATGATCAAATCTGGACCATCCGATCTCAGGAGGATATCGACGGCTGTGAATGCATCGGAGGTGATGGGGAGTGGGCCAGGGGCATTGTACACTTGGATTAACACCCGTGCATGTCCGTAGTGCGATGGCTGTTGGATGGAGACCCCCAGATCGGACGGCTATAATGCATATCGCTCTGTATCCTCAGTCAAATGATAACATGCGATGAGGTAGTGGTTTTGGAATAGTGACGGAGCCACGTGTCGCGCGATGTATGGAATTGCTTCGAATTGAGAAATACCGCCCGCCTACGAAAGGCGGTGCAATAGATACCAGGCAGTTTTGAACAGTGGACGTGGGGCGGGGACCACCGGGACAGATAGACTCCAGGCCGTTGATTTTATGGTTTGATCATATGGTAGGCAGGTAGGCTACGGGCACGGCAGAGATGAATGAATGTCATTCGATCTGTATAGATTGATGGTTTTGGAGTGCGCCCGATATACATTTGATAAGCTCCCATTAGACTAGCTTCTGGTCTCGGAGCTGGGTCATGTGGGAGGAAAAGGGTACATGGGCTTGGCTGAAAGAGGCTAAGGCCCAATATATTTTCAAATGTGGGTTTTTTGGCCCTTTTATGCAATTCTGAGGCTGGGAGAAGGTAACGATAGGCGGAAAATGGATTTTTCAAGCCAAACAAAGAGGATTACTTGTCAAAGATTCAATGGGGACTGAAATGATCAACACCTTCTAACTTTACTAGTGTTCATAGACTTCCTTAGGATTGTGTCAAATCAGCCCTGAGAATTTTATAGGCCTAGTCACACATTGTGTGAGTTTAGCAAACGTTAAGAGAGGTCAGCCTTCCAAAAACAGTCATAAAATTTCAGCCTCTCTATACCTTGGGGTTGAAATATGGCTTCACAAAGGATCAGTATCAAATCTCATCCAGACCCAAACCCTCCTACCATAGTTGATGACCCAGAAAAGATTTTGTGGCAAAATTCTAAAACTGAGAACTCAACTACTGTTAGGACCATTCATAGAGCAACCTCTGTCCTTGAACATCTTACAGCCTTACAAGACCCCTAGTTTGACTTGAACCATACAAGAAACTTTTTCAGAACCAAGTCACAAAGTGGGATTGACCAAACTGACCTTGAGCCCATAGATTTGCAGCAGATTTCTAGCAAAGAAGCCTCTCCTTCCACTCCTCTCGACTTTCAGCTTCTCCATCACTTTGGCTCTTTTTATCCCAAGTCTGCTCAAAATCAGTTTGCTAGTCCAAGTACCTCTACCACCCCCATCCACACATCCATTGTTCAAACCACTCCACTTCATCCCCACCCCCCTCTCACAAACCCTCCCCTTTTAAATCCTCCTTGGATCCCATTCTCTCCCATCATGGCAGCATTGTATGTCCCCCTGGCACTACCACAACCTTTTTTACCTTTGTTGAATGATTACCAATCCAAAATCCCTCACTTTACCAAAGCTGAATCCACCACTGCCCAACAACATGTAGATAGGATAAATGATGCTTTTGATTACATGGAACTAGAGGAAGAAACCATAAAAATGAGGATTTTTTCACTAATCTTAGGAGGAGAAGCCAAAAAATGGTTCAAAATATTGACTCCTAACAACATACATGATCTCCCTTCCCTTTACCAGACATTATAAACAAGTGGGAAATCAAGAAAAACCCTCTCCAAATCCTCTCAGAATATAACAACCTTAAGAGAAATGTCGGGGAAAGTGTTCAAGACTATTGCACCCAGTTCAATAGTGTTTACAATGCCCTCCCACCAAACATGAAACCCCCACAAGGCTTAGCATTAGAAAATTTCTGGAAGGTTTAGATCCAGACATGGCCTATCAATTAAGAGAGAGAGATACCCTAAATTTCGAAGGCATGCAAAGGGGAGCTATAAGTGTAGAGGCCAACCAGATTGTAAAAAGGGCTAGGATGAGATCAGAAAAGAGAGTCACCTACAAAGATGAAAATATGGTCTCAACCTCCTCATCTGATGCAAATATTGACAATTTAGTGAGGGTAATGGAAATAATTATGGAAAGGATAAACTTGAGTGAAAGAACACCTCCCAGGGGAAACCAAACAAATCCCCAAAAGAGAAATAGGAATCCAAACTTCAGAAGAGACCATCCCCAAAACAGACTAAGAGACAATGACCAACAAATCAGGCCCCCTTTCCAAGACAATTATGTGGATGAAGAGGGAAGAGAGTCTAAAGAACCTGAAGAAAGCCATGTAAACTTGATAGGTTTTGATAATGAGGGTGATGTTTTTCTCACTGAAAAAGAACAAGGTTTCTTTTCCTCAGATCAAACTGAAACAAACTATGAGGATTCTAAAGACTATCAGTTGTGAATTAAAAATTCCATAATGGAAGTCCATAGGCAATATGACCTTAGGAGAAAAAATAACCAAGAAATCTCCAAGAAAAATAAAGTAGACACTGTTGTTAGGAAGACACCTGAAAATTCTCCTAAGAGGACAGCAGACAGTACCAACACCATGGCTAAGAAAACTAACCCAAACAGAGACAAAACTAGCCAATAAAGTGGTGACACAAGCTTCCCTAGTTCCTCTACTAGTGGCCCTAAGAAAACTCTTTTGTCCAAAGTCCCAAATCAGAATCAAAAAACTAAACTGGTAGAAACAATTATGGCTGATAAAACTGATGTAAATATGCCTAAAACACACGTGCCTTTCAGTTTTGAGGAAGAGATTGCTAAAATCAAGATAACCATGCCTCTCACTGAACTGATAACCCAAGATATGTAAAGGTCCCAAGTTCTGAAGGTTTTGAACATGGGAAATGATACTGATACTCTAAACTTGACAGATGGCAAACCAAAGCTATTGTTTAGACCTGAAGTAGAGGGAAAATACCAAGAAAGAGCTATTCCCCCTTTCTATGTTAAACTAAACATACATGACAAAATATTACATAATGCCATGCTAGACTCTGGTGCCTCTCACAACCTCATGCCAAAGGTGGTGATGGAGAGATTAGGCCTAGAAATAACCAAACCTTACAAATACATGTATTCTTTCGATTCAAGCAGAGTCAAGTGTTTGGATCTAATCAAGGATTTATGTGTTAATCTGGCACAAATCCTTGCTAAGGGCCTTGTCATGGACATAGTAGTAGCTGACATTCCCCCCAAGTATGGCATGCTTTTATCTATATCGTGGGGAGAAAATATTCAGGGGAACCTCCAACTTGACATGTCATATGCTACCATCCCTGTTTTTAACCAAACAAGGAGATTGTACGGGGAATCACACATGAAGTTTATGGTTAGCAGCCAAGAGAGACCAGACAACACACCTCTTTATTCCATCCATTCAGATTTTGACTCATTAATTTTATGTAATGAAGAGGACTTTGATGAGAAGGTAAATGAAATTGAGATAGATCTAGACATACCACAATAGTCAAACCAGGCACAACATGAAGAACTCAATATCCTAAACTCTAGCAGCCTGGGACAACAACATGATGGCAAGGCTGAACTTAATTTTCTGAAAACTAAAAATAAACTTGCAAAACCAAAATCAAGCTTAGAATCCGAACAAGGTTGCTCAAATGAAGAAAAAACTTAAAAAATAGAACCATTCCCTTATGCTAATGTAAAAATGTTGAAATACTTTCATATAGCAGAGTTTTCTAGGAACCCATATCAAAATAATCTTAAGGTCTTGCCATGCAAAGACAACTCATCACCAAAAGGTTTTGTCACTTCAAAAGAGTTGTTGAATTCCAAAAATGTTGTTAAGGAGCCTAAAGTAGTATCTACCGAGACTGATATAGAGGAATACAACATAGGTATCCTAGAAAGACCCAAAATGATTAAGTTATCCAAAAATTTGCCACCTCACATAAAACAGAAATACATAAGACTGTGCAAAGAGTTTCAAGATTCTCTTGTACATGGTGATGAAAGCTTAAAGTCTTGTGACACAAACATTATTCAAAGAAGGTTTCCTTTCAAGAGAGACCAGGAACCTTTTGAGAAAATTGTGTTAGTAAGAAATAAAGCAAAGGGAAACAGGCTATGTATAGACTTTAGGTACCTACACAAAACCTCCCTGAAGTACAAATACCATTTTCCTAAGATAAATTATACACTACAAAGGGTAGAAAGTTATAACAAGATGTCATTTCTTGGTAGTGTTTCAGGTTACAATCAAGTGATAACACTTCCAGTTTATTAGCATAAATCCACTTTCAAAGCACCTTGGGGCACCTACATATGTGACCAAATGCCTTTTGGGTTAAGGAGTGTGGAAGGTACTTTACAAAGTGCCATGGCTCCTGATTTAAGTTACTTCACTATGGTATAAATTGATGACATCATTGTCTATTTTAAAACTAATGAAGAATACCTTTTTCAGCTAAGAAGGACCTTTAACAGAAGCAAAGTTTGGAATCAATACTAAAGGAAAACATGGCTAGTTTGAAAATTATTGGAAAGATTCTTACACCATGCATTGAAATGGAGGTAACAATGTTTTATGTTTACAAGAGCTGAATGGAGAAGAGTTATTTGGAGGTCCTATCAATGGCAGGATGGTCAAGGACTATTTTTGTCAAGAGTCCTAGTTTGAAGCTTTCATTCATTGTACATAACATTGCATGATGAGAGATCATAAAAACCAAAAAACTCACAAACAAAAAAAGAGAAGGAAAAAGAGGGTAAATTTAAAGAAGAGGTACAACCCCATACCCAAAAATAGAGTACTGCTGAAAGTGTGCAAGTCTAAAAGCCACTACTTGTTAAGAAAGACACTCTTGTTCAGTCATCTAGCCTAATCAAGGCTGAACATGTTTTAAATTTCTGCTGATAGGTTAGTGAAACAAGGCTTGTCAAATCATTTAAGCTTGACTTTTCAGCATGAATAGATTAGGAAGAAAAGATGTTGGTTCTCAATGCTCAAATCTAAACCAAAGAGAAAGATAGGGATGACTAAAAAATGATGAAACACAACCCTCATACTTTCTAGTTTTGTTTGTAAAAAAATAATGTCTGTGTGCAGCTTGTCCCAATGCCACAACCCATGGTGAATCAGATAGCTTAATCCTAGTTCAAATCATGTTTTCAATTTCATGTTAATAGATTAGAGAATGAAGCCTGTCAAATAGCTTAATCTTGACAGATGA
Organism: Pinus albicaulis; assembly: GCA_034641835.2. Lineage (NCBI taxonomy): Eukaryota > Viridiplantae > Streptophyta > Pinopsida > Pinales > Pinaceae > Pinus > Pinus albicaulis. Next base: position 1,853,327,044 of record CM076578.1, on the reverse strand, counting down.
ATAGTTTAGGTAGAGAATAAAAGAGTTCACTAGCATAATCTGAACTCTTAGAAGTAATACGGGTACAAGTAGATAGGTTGTTTTTATTTCAAAAGAAAAAGAATGTCAGGGGTTTGCCAGTCCAAGTGCACCCACAAGAAGAGAAAATGATAGGCAAAAGTATAATGGGTAGGTAGAGATGAGGTTGAAGAAGTCATGTTTTTCAGATTCTTAAGATCATACCTTCAAGGAAAACATCTGTTAGCCCCCTCTAAATTTTTTGACAAGCAAACAGGGGGCTAAAATGTTTTTGTGCCTTCAAGGAATGCATTTCCTCCGAAAACACATCATCCTTGAAGTCTCCTTGTGCTTTTGTCCTTTGATAAAACCCCTCTGTTGATACCCATTATTAAGCTTCTCTGATTACAAAAAATTGTGTTCCAAAAGGCTTTAATTTTCCCCTTGTATCCCTGCACAATTTCCCATGTCAATCCTTTTTCCCCTTGTCAAATTCCCCTTTTTACCCCCCAAATCTCCCTCCCCTAATCCTTCTAAACTTTCCCAAAAATCCCTTTCAAACCATACCCACACCCTTGTCTCGTCTCAAAAACCTCTAATTTTCTTTACCGTTACCCTTTCCGGCCTCAAATTTCATTGATAAAGGTGAAAAAACCCACTTGTTGACATATATGGGTCTTAGCCCCCTTCAGGCCAGCTCCCTTAAAGTTTCCCTCCACGTGACCCAGTGCCGAGACCTGGTGCCAAGGCGAAAGGCACTTATTGCAAATGTATATCGGGAGTGGTTAAAACCGTCGATTTGGACAGATCAGACAATCACCGTGGTCCCACGGCGTCCATCACTCTACCCATTCGCCGCCCTGATCGCGGATCCGCCGTCCATTAAAATTTTGATACGACGGCTCACAATACTCCTGTCCCGATGGTCCCACGCCCGCGCGCTATTTAGAAACCACCGGTATCTATCGCACCACCTTTGAGGGGTGGGCGGTTTTTTCCGATGGGCCAGCGATTCCACTCATCAAATGACGTGTGGCAGCGACACTATTTCAAAACCGCCCATCCATCGCACGTTAACATTCGGCAAAAGACACGGAGTGATATGCATATCAGCTGTCCGATCTGGGGCTCTTCATCTGACGGTGATCGCTCCACGAAGCCGCGCGGGAGTTAACCAAGGCAATCCGTACCCCTGGCCCATTGTCCATCGCCCTCCGCTGTTGACCATCTCCCACCACGTCACCATTCCACATGTCCCATCACACCTTTCACCCGTCCCTTTATATATATTCATTCAAAGGTCAAGTTTTAATGTTTTACGTTAAAATTTCTGCTCTCACCACCCTCCAACTGTATTTTCCCCCTACGCCACCATTCTGCAAGCCTCCCACTACATTTTTACCGTGATCCCGCACTATTTCACCATTTCACTAGCTGCACGTCCATTTTCGTCGTCCCCGCTGCATCCACCTTCCCCGTGCATGCTTTCTTAACAGGTTTTCATGTTTTGCAGGGTTTCGAGCGGCCGTAAACTACCATAGTTCACATTTCCTATCACAGTGACAGAAACACAGGAAAGGACCATTTGCAGGAGTTGGAATGATGAAGAAAGGTCTGGGAAGATGCTATGACATGTTGTGTATTCAAAGGAATAGGGTCAATCTCCATAAAAACCTGTCTAGCGCCATTAAAGCAAAGATTTCACAGTTAGAGGAAATTGTGGGAGCGGCAAAGAGTATCAGTGGGAAAACAAAGCGTTTAAGGCCTGTAAATGAAAATTATAAGCCTTAATCCAATTATTCAAAGGCAAGGTACCAGATCGAAGACCCCAAGGATAAATCAGAATGGTTCAATGCACAAAAATTAATACTATCAGGGTTTTCATATCAGCAATACGTTCTTCCATAAAGGACATAGTATCCATATTTCTTTTATTCTACGCCGTGTTCTAGGGAGATTTTTCAACCCTCACAACGGTCCTATGCAACTAGTGCATTAGTTACGCAGTATGGCAGATCTTAGCATCATTATTATGCATTACACCAGAGACATACCTGGAGTAAATGGACACCTCACGGAGACCACTCCATCATCCAACGAGTACCAGAGATAAATGCCCAGAATTTAAACTGAATGGAGCCTCGGCCCTCCTACTGCTTCAGAGTTTAATGCTTCATTTAGTTATTCACCTACCTTCTCTACTCCACTCAAGCTATAAGAATCCCCGAGAACATATTGTAAAGGTGGTTGTTCAGCTGCTGTTTTTGTAGTTAGAGGGATTCAGTTTTTATTATTAGAACAGTTTTGGGAGAAAGTAGCAGATTAGTTTGTATTGTAGTAGGTTGGGAGGATAAGTTTGGATTGTAACAGCCATCGAGCTCAGTGTATGTGACTGGTTTTGCATAAATTAATCAAGCACAATTCACAGGATCCTCGTCTATTACTATTGGTGATGTTTTTCTAACATTGTTTGTTACATTTTCATGTTGTTTCATTTTCTGCTGGCTTGCATCAGAAATATGGCATAGGATTTACCCTTGTTAGGTACCCTTGTCGTTGCGCTTACAGGTGAATGCGCTGCAAGTTCGGGCGGGCGCTACCCGTTCGCCCAAGAGGAGACCCGACAGGCCCAGATTTGCCAGCACTGTGCTCGTAGAGGCCCGACAGGCCCAAAGCTCATGCAGCGTTGCGCTCAGGATGCTCGGCAGGCCTACACGTGAGCAGGTGCTATGCTTAGGGCAAAAGCGACCCGACAACTTGTTCAAGCGCTGCGCCTAGAGCAGAAAGCCTCCTCCACCTGCAAAATAGCCAAAAAATCACAAGAGAGCACCTACAAGCTGCATACAAGGACCTACACAGAAGTCCAAATTTGGTAGGTGGTTGCTTATCCTTATACTCCAAGTGGTTTTGATGATTTTATGCTTAAGGAAATTGACTTAAACTTGGTGACTAGAAAACCCTAAGTACTCTTGGTAAACACTATGTTTTGACTTCCAAACAAGAAATTATTAGTCAAGACAAGTGTCAATTAGGGTAGTTGTGGTGATTTTAAGATAATCGTTCATCAAAGCTCAAAGGAAATCATTCATAAACCCACACCTCCATCTCAATCACATGCGAAAATTTCCTTTCACTATCATTAGATTTAACTCATCCTATCAAGTTTCACAAGCAAGCCTAGGGTTTTTTAAAGGAAGCACTAATCACCATGTCAGGAGAAGAAGGAAGTGTGAGCAGTGAAGGAGGCCAAGTGCCTATGAGGCCAAAGCACAAGGGTGGGAAGGTTAACATATTTGAACCCCAAGACACAGTGGAGATTACTACCTCTCCCATGATTCTCACATGGTTTCAAAATGTAGGGTGTTTCCAATTCTATGAAAGGGTCAAACAAGTACAAAAACACCCAGAGCTCACAAGGTTATTCATTCTTAACCTACCTAACAAACAATAAATTTTGGCAGGGGTGACATTTGAACTCTCATCAAATACCATTGCTCATGCTACTGGAATTCCTGATGTTGGTGAAGAGTGGTTCAAGAGAGAAAAACTGGACATGAGTTGCTATGAGCCTTTCCTCAAGCCTAGGTACAAAGAAGGTTGCAAGAATATTTTCCCTTTCTCACACTTATTGGAGAGGTATGCACCCTTAATGAAGTTCATCATGAAATATTTTACCTGTGAGGGGAGATACTCTAGGCTCTACTCCTACCATATCAAATTACTCATGCATATCACTAGGGTCAAAATGCTTCATTTGCCCTATTACTTGTATAGGAGTATTGACAAGATGTCTTCTGTTGTCCGAAGGAGAATTTATTCCCAGAAAATGAAGAGTTTGCTCCACCACTCCTTGATCAAGATGGTGGTACTACATTAGTTGGAGAAAAAAGGCATAACTTGGGAGGTGTTCGTTGCTAATGAAATATTCACAAGCCCACAGCCTCATCATCAACCTAGTTTACCCTCATCATCTAATCCTCTTCCCTCCACTCCTCCATCACCTCCTATAGATCATGCCTAATCATTTACACAAGTAGCCTCTCCTCAAGAAAACCTCCCTTCCTCACCTTCTCCTGATGCATTAGAATCAAGAAGGAAGTGGGAGTGAACAAGTAAGTGACCATGAGGATTAAGGTGACAATTAATCAGACAAAAATGAATATGAGGGTGATGATGAGTCAAGCCAACAAGTAGCAGAAAACATGGAAATAGAGGTAGAGGACAACAATGAATAAAATGAGGGAGCTGACAGTGGAAATGAATTAAGCAGTGATGAATAAGAGGTCAACAATGAAACATAAGACATGGAGGTGTACAATGTTGAAGATGAGGCAAGTGAAAAAGAAACAGAAGATGATCCTAAGGGCGGTAATGAGACTAAGAGCCCTAATGACAGTAAAAACAGTGAGGCTCCAAGTCATGATAGGGATGAGGGAAAAGATGAAGAGAGGAGCCAAGATGAAGGTGAAAACAGTGAAGAAAATGAAGGGGTTGAAGACAAAAATGACACTATTGAAGCAAGCATCAGTGATGAACAGGACAGTAAGCAAGAAGATAGTCATGAGATTCATGACAACAGTCATGACAGTCATGAAATAATCAAGGAAATGAAGAGGTTGATAATGAAAATAAAGATCATAGTAATGGTGAGGCAAGCAGCTTCAATGAGGAACAAAATGAAAGTGTAGAAATCAATGAAGAGGCCAAAAGTGAGGTTGATGTCAAAGGCAAAGAGATAAGCAACAGTAAGGGTAGTGAAGAGAAAAACATGGAAACAAATGATGGTAGCCATGAACAAGACACTGAAATGATCACCATCAAACCTCTTCCATTGACATATCAAAGAGGACAAAGGCTTTTGTTTTATGCCTCTAAAAGGCAAGGGACCGTGCCATCCACCTCAGCTCAAAATCTTGACAAAGGCAAACAAAAGGTCAAAGAGGAAGAAGAAGATCATGAGGTTGAGAGGGAGTTTTAAATCATTCAGATTGACAATGATGAGGATAATGAAGTAAGGATCTCAAAATTTCTCATCTAGAACAAAAATTCCCTCATTGAAGACCTCCAAGCAAATCTGAATAGAGCCAAGATTGTGAATGATGCCCTTTAGATGGAGAACATGCAGCTAGGAGAAAAAATTTCCATTTATGAGACTAGAGCCATCAGGGCCTGGAAAGAAGCTCAAAGGGAACAGGTAAATCTAGAGGAATTCATGGACACCTATGAGTAAAGTGAGGATGAAAAGGGGCAGTCTAGGAGGAGACAAAGGACCATGGGCTTGAAGAAGGCATTGGAAAAACAAAGAGAACAAGAATCAGCCTTAGCAGAGCAGCTCCCTCTAGATGAGTTGTTGGCCATGGAGATAACACATGATTGGGAGCCTTGGCTAGAAAGAGCCAACATACACTTGGAGGCCAAATTGGAGAAATCTAATAAGGATCTTGATCTCCAAAGGAGGATGACCAAAGATTATGCCTGGAGAAACCAAGTTGGAAGGGCTAAACTCAAAAAGGCCCAAACCAAAATCCAAGCTCTCATTGAGGCAAAAGGCCAAGTTAACCTTGGAATTTGGGCAAAAGCTTCTCTACAAGCCTCTCAAACCTCATGAAGAATACATCCACCAATTTTGGGAAAATTTTGACAAATTTTGGTTTTTTGCAAATTTGGAGGCCTTTGAGTGCAGCACCCCTAGCGCTACGCTTTCAAATAAGGCATCCTTAAGAGTAAAAATCATAATTTTTGGAATCCTTGGCTCAAGTACATTATTCTCACCAAATTTCATAGCATTTGGAGCATTGTTGACCCCTCAAAAGGCCAAAAAACACCTCATTTTTCACCTTTCTGCCTCATTTACAGACCTGGTGCTGCGCCTAGAGAAGTTTTGGGAAATTTTCCTTTTGGATAGGTTAATAGAGTTAAATAAAAAAACAAAGGGTATATTTGGAAAATATACTCACCAGGCTTTCCAACGGGCCATGACGGAGCCAATTCCGACATTGGGAAGATTATCAAAACTTGGTTGCAAGTGGACCTAGTTTTTCCCATGCATGGCGCTATGCTTTCAGATCTCATTGTGCGTTTTTGGCCAAAAAGTCAACAAAAGACACTCATTGATGGAAAAATGATATTTTAGTGTTTTTTGAGGCAAATCACTCCAAAATTAGGTGCTAGGAGTTATTTTTTCATTTATTTCATGAGATATTTTGTGTCTTGGGCCTTGCATGGTCTCTTAGACATAAATGATATTTATGGATATTTTGACATTTTAAAACCCTATTTAGGGGTTTTTCCCTCCTTTGCTAGATAAATAGAGCACGAGGGCCTTATTGTAAAGGGTTGGAATTTGATGACTCTTGAGAGAAATATATGGTTTTTTGGATATTGAAGAAGAAATTGGTGTTGTGGAGTTTGTGAATGGCTTATCGTGGTTGATGATGAACAAGGCTTTCTTGCAGGATCCTTGAGCTTGGTTAATGGTGATGTGCTTCTATTCAGTTCATGTTTTATTATGTATCATGTTGTTTCATCCTTCTATATTGCAATATGATAAAGGTTTTAGACTAAGAAATGTTTTTCAAAGGCACCTTAGCTCTGTTTGTTCTTCACTACCTCTATGTTTTCCTCTGCTAGGTCATTTTAGAGAACTCTTAATTTCTCTCTAGACCACCTAATTTTGTTTATCTCATGAATGATTCAATACAGTAGGTATCAAAGATGTTTTATGGTTAGCCCTGCTTGTTTGATGTCACTAAAACATTTTTCTTGAGATTTATCTTTAAAGTACCACTAATTAGGTTTGCCAAAGAATCTATCTTTCGATCATACCCTGAGTCCATGATTGAAAAGTTGTTTTGGAGATATTTATGGCTATTATCAATGATGTTTAGGAGTTCCCTCTTCTTTTATTAAATTTATATGTTTATCTTGAATGTTTTCTAATGTTGAAGGTGAAATCACTAGAAGTTAAATGAGTTTCTCGCCTTCTATATTTCATTGGATTTTTTGTCTGAAATGCTTATTTGCTTGAGTTCAATCAAAGAGTTATTGGTGTGCAATGTCTATTGATTACTTCTTTATGCTAAATAGCATTGAATTCCCTTCTTGTTTAAGTATATGACAAAGGATTCTTAATTTCCCTTTGCCCTAATTTGTTCACAAACTTGATGTTCATTTCATTTCACACAAACCTTGAAAATCCATTTGACCATGCTAGATTTTCCCTGTGATGCTCCCTGATTCATTGTTGAACTTTCCAAGATTTTATTGACTCCATAGCCCAATGAATTGAAGATTTACTCACTCCACCTATTCTACTTGATCATCTTACCCAACCAAAACAAACAAACAAACCCTATACTTAACAACTAGCCTAAAATGAAACCCTAAAAGCAAACAAGTTCACATCCTTTGCACAAAATAGAGAGAGCCCTCTCTTATTCCAGGAAGGCTAGGTCCTAGGACTCCAAAGACTGGTCTGATGTTACCCTGTGCATTTGATCTCACCAATCTAACAAATCACAGGAACCTAACACATAATACAATTTTCCATCAAGTTCCCTTGTACCTACAATCATCTCCCTAATATAGCCATTCCAACCTTGCACCTCCAATTTCCTTAATAACCCATTTAGAGAATGTAATCATCCCTCATTTTCTTTAAGTCATTAAAATCACATCTAGATTAAAATTATTTTAATGAAAATAAAATTTTACTTAAAATTTTGTTACCATAATTTATGGAAGATCTGAGCCCATAATCCTTTTCCCAACATCATTCTCCTAAGAGGCAACCAGTTGCTTTTTTACACTGCTCTCTAATCTAACTTTCTAATTGACGTGCCTAATTGTTTCCATAATAAGATTTTCCATCAAGTTCCCTTGTACCTACAATCATCTCCCTAATCTAGCCACTCCAACCTTGCAAGGTCTCCAATTGCCTTAATAACCCATTTGGAGGATGTAATCATCCCACATTTTCTTTAAGTCATTAAAATCATATCTATATTAAAATTATTTTAATGAACATAAAAATTCACTTAAAATTTTGTTACCATAATTTATGGAAGATCGAGGCCCATAATCATTTTCCCAAAATAGTTTTGTGACCTTCAAGAGTGCAACAAAAATAAACAAAACCTTTAAATAAAAGTTGTTAATACCTTGTGGCCTTGTTAGTAACCATAATCGCTTCCCATAATTAATCACTAGGATTTAGAACATGAGTCAAACTATTCTTTAGACAGATCTAAAAGGATGACTAGTAGCCTTGAGATTACCATTACCATCACTACTTCCTAAAATTAGTAACTAAGAATTAAGTCATGGGTCAAACCTTTTGGTAAGTATTGAAAGGATCACATGAAAGAATCCCTACCACTTGGTTAGAAAAACACTCAATCAATAACAAATAGCTTGTGAATGTTCATTGAGAGTCATACAAATGAGAAACATTAAATGAATATAAATACACATTTAACAACTATGCCTTATATTATTATTTATTAATAGGATTGCAATTATAAGAATTATTTAGATTAATACAAGTTAGAGAATGTTTATTTTTCATGCCATTATAATTAGATTGTGATATGAATTGAATCACTATAATTTGTAGTCTATCTCAATGCTTTTAGAGTGGAAAAATTAGAGGAATTAGCTTATAGGAGTATTTTTATCAGTGAGACTAATTTGGAGAATTATGGCCTGAAACCTTCTAGGGTCAATTTGAGGCCTTAAATTATGCTTTTTGGGGGGTAAAACACTTCCTCTTATGCATTGGACCCTGTGAAACTATCGTACTAGTTAGATATCTTTCCATCAATACAAGAAAAATGTCAATTGATTAAATAAGTTATGACTCCTATAAGTTGACCTTTCGTGATTGACCACCTTAATTCGAGGGGATGCCATGTCATCCCACATTACACACGGAAAAGGGTATAGCCATAAGAAGATGTGTGTAACATACCCCAATAAAAAAAATATATAAGACTTGTTTGGTCGTCGACCTTCCTTACTGTATGGTGAATTGAAGTTGACTAGTACTATTTAGTCATGTAAACTGGTTTATGGTATACAATATCAGGCTCTTTTCGATTTTCTCCAAAATTCCATTGGTGTACATATTGTTAATTATTATGATTGTGTCTATTAACCCTAATACGGGTCTTCTTTTCCGATAAGTTCTAATTTTGTTCTTTCTTGTTATTTTGTTATGAGGGTTATTGTTGAGTCCCGACTAGGTTCATGATTTTTTTTGCACTAAGTTATGTTTTAAAATATTAATATACTCACACCATAACCCTTAGAATAAATTGTTTATAGTTATATTATGCACCCTTTTTACAAATTTAAAGATGGGTACAATTGCATGGGGTTCATATTTTATAAGTTTCTTGTTCAACCATAGAGGGTTCTGGTCATCAATTATTTTATATGTATTATTGTTTTATGGGCCATCTTGGTTTTAAATATTAATGGTTCTCTTATTATGGTCGAACCTTTTAACAAAAAATTGTTTCTTCTACAGCCATGAGATATTTATACCCTAAACCAATCTGCCATTTTTGTTACAAGTTTCTCTTTATGTACAAAAGTAATAAAAATTCATTTACTTATGTTGTATTTACTATTTTATAATGTATGCATTAGTGTAACAATTTCCTTTCCCATTCCATTTTAGACTCAGGTTTCAATTCTAGTTTATATTTATATTTTGAGTTTGGAGTAATATATGTGGTTTGGAAACGAACTTGCCTAACCTTTCCAATCTTTTTTTGTTGAGCTTAGAACTGCCTCTAGGCTGCTGGATTCTCACCCAGCTTGGCATGAGGCTAATCTAACTCACCCTTAGACTGAAATATTTTATCTTTAGTCCTGTTAGTCACTAGTTTACCATAGATCATGATATGTATCTGAATAAAGAAAATTTAGACCATAGTAACCTATAGAAACAAAATGTAATTGGATGAATCATCACACAATATACATATGATACTTATCTATAATTTAGTTAGGCTACCATGAAAATTCACAAGGAAAAATAATGTTCCATCCAACCAAGGAGTGCAGGTAACCTTGACCAAACTCCCCCCGAGCCAATCTAACTTCCAAAATAGTCTTCTTGAGAGGGACTAGATTAAGTCTGCCTAGGATTGTATGACCACACTAGGTCCTGCCTAGGATTTTCTCATATTCTAGAGGCCTGAACAGGAACTCCACTGGCCAACCAACTCAAAAATTATTTTTGGAAACATCCTTTCTTCCCTCAATAGTGTCCCATCTGAGGTATTAACTCTTCAATTTCCTCTTTTTGGTTGCCTCAATTTTTTCCTCATGCCCTCTTGGCTCCATTTTCCCTAACTAAGATAATTTATCTCTAGGGAGAGGAATAGTTTTCCTCTAACTGTCTGGTAAGTGAAATTCTCATTTAGAATCTTTTACTGCCCATAATTTTCATGTTATATCACAACTAAGTTTCATTAATAAAAATAAAATAAACATCCATGTCTATTACTTATTCATATTAAGCCTTCCATATAGCCTTCATTCAACCAAGTCATTTCAGCAAGGTAAATTAAATATTTACATTCTACCAAGGGATGTTACAATGTTGAAGAATGCTTTAGAAGGGTAAAATTTGCAACTTTGGTTGAGAATTGAAGGAGTTAAACTTAACCCCTAGTTGGCTATTAGTCAGTTTTATAACCAATCGACTAGAAGGAAAAGGGGTACCATTCATTTCGATTTTACGTTGCCTCATAACAGAGTAGAACAACTTCGAAGTGGGAGTGAGAGATCAAAACAAAGGGGTTTTAGTTCCTATAGCAACCCATCCAACCATAAGTCCCAATTAACTCCACAGAGAGTTTCTTCTCCTTTGTACTTGCATTATTTCTATTCCAAACAAAAGAGAGCAGAGTAGTCTCGCCTTCTAGTTGATTTTTCTCCCTTAAGGGATTCCCATAGCATATCTTATGTTCATTATGGTTGGTGTGAGATTGTATTTCATTCTTTTATATTTTCCACATCTTATCTATCACATGCATAAGTAGAAAATAAGAATTAATAAATCTTTAATCTAAGAAATTTAACCTTCATAGTATAGATTTCAATGTATTTTTACTAGATATGTTTTAATTATGTCATTTTATAAAGATTCACTAACAAAAATCAAATGGCATAACTAATAAAATGACATACATATCTAGTAAAAATACATTGAAATCTATACTATGAAGGTTAACTTTCTTAGATTAAAGATTTATTAATTCTTGTTTTCTACTTATGCATGTGATAGATAAAATGTGGAAAATAGAAAAGAATGAAATACAATCTCATACCAACCATAATGAACATAAGATAAGCTATGAGAAACCCTTAAGGGAGAAAACCATTCACTAGTAAAATAACATTGAGATCTCCACCAATGGTTCATATTCCACTTTATATACATTATAGGCACCATACAAAGGAGTTGAAGTAGTTTAACTACAAAATTTTTCATTTTTTACTACATTTTTGAAAGATGTAAGCATTAAAGTTGTAGAGATTGCAAGCCCAGTGCTCCTTCTCATAATTGTAAGACTAAATTGACAGTTTCAAGTATTTGCATACTTTATAGCTAAATGACATGGATTAAATTGCTAATTGTTTACCTTAAAAAATAAGACATTAATCGTCCAAAACAATATTAAAAACTATGATTTTTTTCTTAAATATGTGACATATATAATGTAATGCAGCCCAAAAAAAGGACAATATTCCATTGAGAATGCTAACCATTAGTTGAAAAAATATTAAAAACTATGATTTTTTTTCTTAAATATGTGATAGATATAATGTAATGCAGCCTAAAAAAAAAAAATACTCCATTGAGAACCCTAACCCTATCCATTAGCTGAAATAACATTGAGATCTCCACCAATGGCTCATCTTCCACTTTATATACATTATAGGCACCATACAAAGGAGTTGAAGTAGTTGAACTACAAAAATTTTCATTTTTTACTACATTTTTGAAAGATGTAAGCATTAAAGTTGTAGAGATTGCAAGCCCACTGCTCCTTCTCATAATTGTAAGACTAAATTGACAGTTTCAAGTATTTACATACTTTATAGCTAAATGACATGGATTAAATTGCTAATTGTTTACCTTAAAACATAAGACATTAATAGTCTAAAACAATATTAAAAACTATAAATTTTTACTTAAATATGTGACATATATAATGTAATGCAGCCCAAAAAACCTATTCCATTGAAAACACTAACCATTAATTGAAAAATATTAAAAAATATGATTTTTTTTCTTAAATATGTGACAGATATAATGTAATGCAGCCCCAAAAAAACAATACTCCATTGAGAACCCTAACCCTAACCATTAGTTGAAATTTATTCTTGAAGACAATAATGTGAATAACTACTTGGCATTTAGACAATTCATGAAACACTTTTATCACGTGTTTTGTCAAATGTGTGACATGAAAAGATTGGTCAAACACTTATAGCATTCAAACACATACATGTGTTTGTAGAGACTTTTAGTGATAACTATAACATCCTACACGTAACATTATCCTTTAAGAACAAAACAAAATGAGTGTGATGTTAGTTTATATATATATATATATTAATTAAATAAATAGTGTGTAAAATTATTCAAGGAGACAGCTGCGTGACACTGTTGAGATTTGGTCAGTTTTGTCATTTTACGACGAATTTTTACAGTGTCGTGAGCTAAACGCTCACAATAAAACACCTTTGGCGTTAATTATTCAAATTTAAATAATAAGTAAATTTTTTTAATAAATAAATATAACTTTAAAATTTTTAATATATAAATTTAATCCCAATAAACTTCAGCTCCCAAAAATTTCTAAAAATAGACACACTCAAAATATTCTAAAAATAGATACACTCAAAATATTCTACAACAATTTCAGTGATGGCTTAATTAGATCAGCCTGACGTCGTTGACTTCTCTAAGTCATCATGGACGTTGATCAGAGCAGTGCTCTGACGTGGAATTCCGAGATGGGCGGTGGAAGTAATCATCTAGAAGCTATGGATTGCCAAACTTGAACCCTTGTGACGTGGAATTCCGAGATGGGCGGTGGAAGTAATCGTCTAGAAGCTATGGATTGCCAAACTTGAACCCTTCACCTTCTCACGGCGTGAGGTAGTTTGACTAGAAGACAACGGTACTTTATCTCACCGTTCATCTCTCTTCGTTGCGCTCGTCAATTTTCGAGTTTTTTTAAAGATCTTTTGTTTTAATTTAAAAATGGTATCTGAAATAAATGGACGACTTACAATTTCGGAGATTTAATCCATTAAGAATATTAAGACCTAGTAATTCACATAAAATAGAATATTTAATAAATATGAATAATAAATAATTAACTTAATAATTGGAAAAATTATATGTAAACTCTTATTAAAATGTAGTAAAATTTTGAAATTTTTTTTTTTTAAAATATTCTATAGATTTTATTTTTAAAATGTGATAAAGTTTATTAAAATTTAATGGTTATTTTGTGAATGTGAATTTAAATTAGGATATATCTATTTTAATTTTATCACTATCAATTGTGAAAAGTATTAAATTTATCAAAATGAAAATCTTTTTTTGGATGAGAGACTTTTTGGAATGCTTGGAGGATTTATGATTAGTAATATACTTTGTGGTAAAAAAAAAATTGTAAGTTTGGCAAGATCTTTCTATTTTATTTCAAAGAACATAAATGTATACACACACATACAACAATTGTTAGATGGGCTCAACCCACCCACTAGGAAACTAAATCTGTTGGCCATCTAAGTGCATGATAAGCCATCCAAAACTTACATGTTTTTAGTTTGTCTAGTAATGCCATATAAGTCTTAGATTCCTTAATATTCCTAATATCTAGATATCAAAAACATAAAATCAACTTCTGTAAAGCCATTCAAAACGTTACTCAAAATTTGATTGAAAGCAACCATGCTAATCAATCCATTACTATTCTGATGAATCAACAGATGTTGGATCCTTGGCATTGGAACCCTGCAACTTTCTCTAAGGAAGATAAGGGATATGCTTCTCAATCCGGCTGAGACGATCATTCTGAAATTGGATTTGACGTTGGATCAGTTGAAATTCCTTGTGAATTTCCTGAAGATCAGAATTTGGATTAGATGACCTAGCAGAATTGGACCCAGTTGCGTTGACCACTATGTTCTTCATAATCCAATATAAGTAAACCGACTATTGGAATTGGGTGTATCTGCCCCAAGAATGCCCAGGATCCTGCACTAAGGATAACCATTCTCCCAAATCGAGATCAATATTTTCATCTTGCTCCTTTAATTATGTTTCCCAACTTGATATCAACTGATGGACAAGAGGTAAAGTGATACAATGGTAGGCCTAAGCGACATCCTGAGCTTTTCCCACTATACCACCATGACCTCTACCCCTAGTTGGCAGAGGCATAACCTGCCTTTCTCTACACCCATGTCCTCTGCTACGGCCCTGAGCATTGTCGCCCCTACCAGATTTCATTTGGAAGAGGTGGGACGTGCCATAAGATTGAAATTCAGACCACACATAGAACCTCTAAAGCTGAAGTAGACCCCACGAAAACACACTAAACCTGAAATGCCAAGAATTCCACTATCTACCAAGTAGAAGCCCAACCATGAAAACACTTGGCCTAAAAATAAATAGAGAGGGCTAGAAACAAAACCTAGCCGACAGCGGAAGATACTTGCAAATATAAGAGCACATAATACCAAATATAGATAAGTAGTAAATTCAAAAAGCCAAGAAACCTCCCCAGCTTAAGCCCCACCACAACCCAAATATAAACCCCCTCCTTTAGCCCCATTGATGTTAATTCTAAACAAATCTTCTAAAATTAACCCTCACATTAATCCTATTCAATTTATCTAATTTTAAATAAACATATGTGACTTTATTATTAGTATTAATTAACAAACTTTTATTAGTAATAGTTAACTATTACTAATTAATATTAAAATTAATAATTATAGTTATAATATTTTAACTTTAATCATAATTTATAATATTAATCATTAATTTATAGTATTAATCATAAATATTATCCTCTTCTTATTAAATATCAACCCTCATTAATAATAGTAATAAAAATGATCTAAATATCAACCTTAGTATTATAATAAAGCATAGTAAATACCTTTCTTAACCTAATAAATTAAATTGAATTATTTCTAATAATAAAATAAACTAAAATCAATTAATGGTCTTTATTATTAATTAATTAACATAATTAATAATAATTTAAATAAAAATATTTATGTATTTAATAAATTATAATAAAATATTTTTGATTCCTTGGTATTTTTCTGGTCGGCTCCTTTTTTCTCTTCATTCACTCCTTTCCCTCCTGCTTGTATTTATTACATCTATCCTCCTCTCTTCTTGGTAGGTTTTTTCCTGATGATGAGTCTTGTTTTAGACTTGAAACGTAGACATAAAAATGGATATTGTGGAGATTCTAAATTCCCCATCTCAAAAGTTTGTAAATAATTATCTTAAGAGCCCAAGACCCCTTTGGAGATAGTTATGTCCACTAGACAAGTCCACCCTTTGCCCATTTTACCTAATCCACTACAGCCACTGATACATATTTAGACAGTTATCAAATTTGAAAGCACGTACCCCCATTAAGGAGAGAAAAAATTCCATAAAGTACTGAGAGACTGGCAGAACACATAGGTCTAACTTCAAGTTTATTAATACTTGCTTCAAAAAGGAACCGGTCAACCTGAAGACTTTCCAAAATCCACAATTTCGAAACAACCATGATACTGGTCAGACATGAACATATAACTAGGCCTAAGGAGATGAGATTAGGAGTAATAAAAGAAGCATACCCACATCAGTTTCTTGCCACTTGGAAGTCATGAATGAGATTGAGTCTCCCATCTGCTATTGATTTTGAGACCAAGAGGGATTGCTTATTCCCAGTCGATGAGCGAAAAATCAGTTTAGAACGAAACCACATAATTATTGTAGGTCATCTACCCCCACACTTTTCAAGATATCCTCTCGCGTTCGATGCCACCTTTCGTATGCAGGATATTGAATGCAGGCCGTTGTATGACCACTTCTCCATGCATTCCATCATTACCTTGTCCTTGGCTCAAATCCCACTGAGGCTGTTGCATCGTCTCTCACCCCGATTAGGGGAATTTGTGGTGAAATCTTGATTTCTGTTGTTTAAACTAGTTTTTTTACTACATATATAGATGCAACACCCTCAAAAATCCTTGGAGCACTTTGATTATGAGTTCACATGTCAAACTTGTGATTTTAAAGAATCCCTATCGGATTCTGGACAAATTAAATCGGAAAATAAACTGGAAATTTCTTCAAAAAGTTTCACTTATAGACAATGCCTTTGTTTAGTGCAAAATATGAGAAAAGATTTGGAGAGATTTGATTTGTCTCCATGATTCATAGATTTTTAATTAAAATGAATTTATATTTATTACTAATAATATTATTTATATTTATAAAAATTTCACAACTCCATATATAGAAAATTATTAGTTTAATTTTATGAGAACTTTGATATATATATATATATATATATATATATGAGATGTTTGAGAGAGAGTGTGTGTGTGCGCTTATAAAAATGGTTTATTATAAGTATTAAGTTTTTATATGTTTATTTCCCACGAGGCATAAAATAGACATTGATGGGGTGTGCTGTTAAGTCACTATGTGATGTGAAGGTCACCAGTTTGAAATCTCGCGAGAAAAAATCCAAAGATGTTAAGAGCTAGTGTGATCAAATCCGAGTGCGATCCACGAGAGATTTTTACAGCTTAGATGCGTCTCAGTCTCGGTTTCTCAAGCCACAGGTCAAGCCTGATGTAATCTCTGGAGAACTCAGACAACTTGAAAAACAAACAAATTTTTTTTTATATGTTTATCAATTAAATTTAAATATGGATTTTTGACACATGAGGATTATGAGTATTAATCATTATTTTAATGATGATGAATAATGCCCATCAGACCTTAAAAAGGTAAGATATTAATTAAGACTCATCAATAGTTTTTTTCTATGATCAAAAAGAAGGGAGAGAAGCATTCATTAGATCACTATAGTTTTTCTCACTTAAAAAGTCAAGAAGGTTGGAAATGTGGCAAAGGTTTTCGAAATAAGAGCGGATATGAATAAGAGCTAGGAAATCTAAGAGAATGTGTTTTTCAAATTCAATTCTCTTAGTATCAGAAAGGTGACACACTCTTTTGTCCCGAGGTTTTTTGGGAATGACCAACATCCGGTTTCACTTCGAAGCTCATGAGAATTAGTTATATTATTCACAATGTTCATTTTCTTCTTAGCACTAATTAAGAAAAAAAGATAGTTCTAGTTAGCAAAATTTGGGTTGATCACCTCCTTATAATACCTTAGCTTCCTTCCCCCTATAACTCATTACCATCCCACAAATTATACTTAAATTCTGAGATTCAACAAGATGGTGATCCTAGTGAAAATTAAGAACCTACACTAGGTGGGGCCCGCAGGCTATTTTTAGGTGTATGTCTATTTTTAGAATGGTGAGTAAATTCTATTTATAGAGAGAGTCTATTTATAGATGGTTGAGAAAATTATATTTATGGATGGGGTTCTATTTTTGGAATGCATGTGCGAAGTCTAAAAATAGAATGCATGTCAACTATTATTATCTCTTAATAATAATTAGATAATAAATAATAATATATTCTCTTGAAGCACTTGATTTCAGTTAACTGATGTGGCAAACCAGTTGACTAAAGGAATTTCGAGTTCTAAGGTTGGTTGGTGGGACATGCAAGTGGACTTCGTTGTAACTGAGTGATACAAAGTTGTAACTGAGTTGGATGTGTAGTTATGTGTGTTGTAAAGTAGTTTAACTCAATTAAGTGAGTTAAACTCAATTGTGATAGTTGTAACTAGTTGTAACTAGTTGTAACTAAAGATACACTAGTGAGAGATCAGTGAATTAAATATTAAATTAATTCACATGGAGTGATCTCACATGCAACTGAAGATATACTACTGTTAACTACATGCATGTCAGATCCAGTGGAGACCCAGTTGAGAGATAGGTGAGAAAGAGACAATTTGACTATCAGTTGTGACATTAGTGGGTGCACACTTGCAACCAAACACACGTTGGAGATGCCAATGAGGATTGAGTAGTCAAGGCAAGGCAAGATCAAATCCATTCAGGGATTGTGATCAATAGGGATTGCGCAGTGGAGGTAGGTTGTCAAGAGGCAGTAAATTGGTGCATCAATATGCCAATTTTTGTATGACAGTGTGAGACGATTGTATATTGTACTGAGAGCTCTTGGATTAGAGATTTGTACAAGATTGTTTCATGATACATGATATATACATAATATATGATAGTGGGGTTTTTAGCTTTATGCTTTCCCAGTAAAAACATTTGTGCTATGTGTGATTGATCTTTCTTCATATGTTTGCAATTGGCGATTAAATTTCCGCAGAGATTTAAGTAGAAGGATTATGTATTTAATAGTGACCTATAATTTTTAGATTAGGAGAATCCAGACAACACATAATTTTATTAAAATTTCTACATGGTATCGAAGCAAAGAAGATTACAATATTGAAGCAATAGCTGAGTTTGTTGGTGGAAACAATTCAAATTTGCTGCAAGAATTCCTTGGTGCAACAATTGAGTAAACATAGAAATGGATTTCAATGGTTTGTGGTTAGAGTATTCACTCTAGGGAAGCTTGAACTACATTGCATGGAAGGATAGGATGGAGGCGGTGCTTGACGATAATGGATTGAAGGAATTCATCGACAGTGATGTTCCTAAGCCCACTTCAACGGATGTTGCATTACTTGACGCCTGGCAAAAGAAAGTAGCGAAGACTAGAAGGATTCCATTGGAAGGTGTGAGAGACCATATTGTCTCAAGCCTTCAAGGGAAAGCCAATCCATTTGCGATGTGGAAGGCTTTGACGAATCTTTTCCAAAGCAACAATGACCATAGGAAATTTGTGTTGAAGGATAAACTCAGAAAGATCAAGATGGAGAAGGGCAAAAATATTCCTAAGTATCTCACAAAGTTTGTCCAATGTCGGGATGAGCTGGGGAGTGTGGGAATCACGGTTGTTAATGATGATTTGGTGAGCTTGGCTCTCTTGGGACTTCCTAAGAGTTGGCACAGTTATCAAGACTCTGTCAACAGACGGGGAAAACTTCCAGATTGGGAACGACTGTGGTCGGATCTAGTGCAGGAGGAGTTCAGGCAGAACACCATAGATGGCTCTTCATCAAAGCATGATGATGAAGAGGATTTTTCTTTGGCTGCCAAGGCAAGGAAAGGGAAGGGGAATAAATTCCACTCAAAATCTAAGGCTAAAGGCAAGAAGTTGGATTTGTCTAAGGTGAAGTGTTTTCACTATTACGAACATGGGCATTTCACCACTAACTGCCCAGAGAAAAAGAAGAACAAGAGGGTTGCTGGACCTGTAGCTGGTGAGGCCCTTGCCTCGCAATTTTAACTTGATTTCTCTTTGATCACATGCTTGGTTTCAACCAAAATGGGATTGGTGTGGTATCTTGATAGTGGTGCCTCCTTCCACATGACGGGAGATAAGGATCTTTTCAGTGACTTGGAGGAGAAAGATCTCCAAATGCATATAGAGATGGGCAACGATGGACGATACAATGCGACCAAAATTGGTACCATTAGCTTTAAGAGCGATTAGCTTTGAGAGCAAATTAGGTAAACCATTTCTGTTGAAATATGTTATGCATTGAAGGAAAACTTGGTCTCAGTCGCGATGTTGGAGGACAGAGGTTATAACGTTGTTTTCGGCAATGGAAAATATTTCCTGCGACATAAAACAATGGGTCAAACCAAGATGATAGGAATTTGAGTTAAGAATCTCTACAAGCTGGAGGTAGATGGTTGCGCTACAATGGTGGGAAAAGAAGAAGAAGTGGTGAGCCAGGACGAGGGAGAATTATGGCACGGGAAATTGGGCCATCTTCACCATGGCACCCTGAAAATTGTGCTACAGATTTCTACTAGACTTCCCAAGGGTACACTTGCACAGTTAGATCAGTGCAGGGGATGTGCTATGGGTATTCTTGTAAAGTCCACCTTTCATGAAAAAGAGAACCGTGCTTCGGTGATCCTAGAGAGAGTTAACACAGATGTGTGTGGACCATTATCAGTTGCTTCAACAGTAAAAAACAGGTATTATGTTATTTTTGTTAATGAATTTTCTTGTAAATTTTGGATCTACTTCATGCAGAAGAAGGATCAAACATTCTCAAAGTTCTGTGAGTTTAAGGCATTGGTTGAGAAAGAGTCGGGGAAGCAAGTGAAGGCTCTGTGGAGCGATAATGGTGGAGAATACATCTTGAACGAATTCAAAGACTTCTGTAGCAAAAAAGGAATTCGAAGAGAACTCATAGCACCTCATAACCCACAACAAAATGGTGTCGTGGAGAGGAAGAACAAAACAATTGTGGGTGTTGCACGAGCTATGCTGGATGATCAAGGCCTACCAATGAATTTGTGGGCGGAAGCATGCAACACTGCGGTTTATGTGCAAAATCGTTGTCCTCGTAGAGTACTTGGCATGAGTACACCTGAAGAATATTTTACTGGTAAGAAACTGGATGTGTCTCACTTTAAGATTTTTGGCACATTTGTTTATGTGCTTGTTACCAAGAACGTTAGGAAGAAGTAGGATCCGACTGTTGAAGTTGGGATATTTGTGGGGTACACAGAAACACCCCATAATTATCATGTGTATTTTCCAAACAGTCAAATGACTGTGGTGCGACGAGATATAAAATTCAATGAGCAGAAAGCCATGAAGTTGTCACTTCAGAGGGAGCTAGACTTACATGCAGAGGAGGAACTTGTGGTTCCCAAAGAAGAGTCTCTAGATGTGGATCAACCATAGGAGGAGGTTCATGGAGTGGAGGAGTCCACTCATGCAGAGTCAAACATCAGAACTGGCAGAAGGCGTACCACATAAGCTGAGAGGCTGAAGATTGATGCGGCACAGAATGTAGGAGTCCCTACTTCATATCGCAGATAGAGACAGTCTCCTGACTAATTCACTGGATATATGGCTCTCATGAGCAAATTCATTGTGACTGAGCCATCTTCCTTTCAGGAAGTAGTGCAGGAGCCTACATGGGTAGATGCAATGGTGGAGGAGTATGACTCCATTTTCAGAAATAGTGCTTGGGAAATTGTTCTAAGGCCAGTTGATAAATCAGTGGTAGGTTCAAGATGGAAGCAAGCTGCAGATGGGAGTGTTGAGAAATACAAGGCCAGATTTGTGGCTCAAGGCTTCTCACAGATCGAGGGGATTGATTATGAAGAAACCTTTGCACCTCTCGCACGGTCTTCTTCCATAAGGACCATCCTTGCTCTCTTAATGTAGATGGGTTGGCACATTCATCATATGGATGTGAAGACTGCGTTCCTTAATGGGATCATTGAGGAAGAAGTGAACATTAAGCAGCCTAAAGGATTTGAGAACTTCAACAGTGAGTCGCATGTGTGCAGACTCAAAAGAGCATTGTATGGGTTGAAGCAAGCATCCCATGCTTGGTACACTCGGATCAACAACTATTTCACCGGACTTGGCTTCACCAAGAGTGAGGCGGATGCAAACCTATACCAAATTGTGGTGGAGGGTAGTATTTTAATCATTGTTCTTTATTTTGATGATTTAATACTGGCTGGTGATGAGCAATTGATACACTCATGCAAGGAGGACCTTGCAAAGGAGTTCGAGATGAAGGATATGGGCCTCCTTCACTATTTCCTTACATTGGAAATATGGCAGCGAGAAGGGGAACTTTTTGTGTCTCAAGGCAAGTATGCAAGGGAGATACTGGGTAAGTTTCACATGGAGGGTTGCAACCCATGGATACTCCTCTTCTAGGAAATTGGAGGAAATAGGACGCTACATTTGGAGAGGTAGTGGCTGTTACTGTCTATCGACAGTTGGTGGGTTCGCTCATGTATTTAGTTAATACAAGACCAGACATATGCTATGTAGTGAACCATCTTAGTCAAGCGATGGTTAAGCCTAACAAGCTCTTTTGGAAGGCGGGCAAGCATGTCCTGAAATATCTCAGGGGCACATCTGAGTATGGCTTATAGTATAGATAGACGGATGACGTGAAGTTGCATGGATTCATGGATGCAGATAGGGCGGGCATCCCAACGGACAGAAAGAGCACATCAGGAAGGGTCTTCAATATCGGATCTATAGTTTTTTCTTGGTACAACAGGAAACAAAGATCCGTGGCACTCAGTTCAGCGGAAGCGGAATACACGGCAGAAAGTCAAGCTACATGTGAGGCTATCTGGATGAGGAAGATCCTGGTCGGTTTGTTTGGTTCTCATTTAGATCCTACAATGATTCATTGTGATAATCAGAGTTGCATTAAACTCTTGATTAATCATGTGTTTCATGATAGATCTAAGCATATAGATATCTGGTATCATCATATCAGAGATTGTGTGCAGCGAAAGATCATGTTGCTTCAGTACATTCCTACAGAAGATCAGGATGCAGATATTCTGATGAAGGTGCTCACCGGGAGCAAATTTGAATACCATAGAGACTGGATCGGGGTGAAGGATAATCCCTTTCTTGTTGAGAGGGAGTGTTGAGATTCAACAAGATGGTGATCCTAGTGAAAATTAAGCACCTACACTAGGTGGGGCCCGCAGGCTATTTTTTTGTGTATGTCTATTTTTAGAATGGTGAGAAAATTCTATTTATAGTGGGAGTCTATTTAGAGATGGTTGAGAAAATTATGTTTATGGATGGGGTTATATTTTTTGGAATGCATGTGTGAAGTCTGTTAGTAGATCGCATGTCTAAAAATAGAATGCTTGTCGATTATTATTATCTCTTAATAATAATTAGACAATAAATAATAATGTATTCTCTTGAAGCACTTGATTTCAGTTAACTGATGTGGAAAACCAGTTGACTGAAGGAATTTCGAGTTCTAAGGTTGGTTGGTGGTACATGCAAGTGGACTTCGTTGTAACTGAGTGATACAAAGTTGTAAAAGAGTTGGATGTGTAGTTATGTGAGTTGTAAAGTATCTTAATGTTGGCAAAAAGTCAGGTCTCGCGGGCAAGACCCAGGTTCAAGAGTAGTGGCCAACAAGGGGTCCGGTGTAGTCTAGTAACACGCCAGCATTTTCACCTTGCTCTGGGAGAGCAGTGCGTCTCACCCGAGGCGTGCCGCGACCACATGCATAAGGGGATGAGATCACTGGTAAGGAATAAACCCGCAACCAAAGAAAGAAAGTGCATCCATTACATATACCAAGTTACACATGCATGATCACTAATAAAGTATTCAGACAGTCGCAACTTAAAATTTTTAAAGCAGTTTAAACACATCAGAACGCATGAACAACACATTAAGACAGCAATCCTTCCTTATATTACTCTTCTGGCCGAATACATCGTTACATAGCTTTCTTCTCTGACAACTCACAAGTCAGATACAGATGGGTTTGAGAACAGAAGGGAAGAACATAGAAAGCAGGAACCCATAGAAAGAACATGTCGGATCCTTCTGCGGCTGCTCTGCGCATCCATTCAACCCTCAACAATAACAATAACAACAGCAACCTTTCTTCTTCCGCCGGGTGATCGCCCTTTTATTCACCCGCTCGTCGCGACTAGCGGCTTCTCTGTGTCTTCACTCTGGCTTTTCCCGACTTCTCTTCTGATGTCTGCATGTTCCTCTTTCTGTTTTCTGCTGTATTTCTTTCATCTGTACTTATCTCTGTTCAATCTCCAGTTATCAATTGCTTCCGCGCCACCTTGGTAGCTCCGCAACTCCTGGTTGCTGCGGCGCGGTCGCGTTAGCTATGTGTATTTCTTCCGCAACTCAAAAAGAGTCCAAGTTCAAAATGTCTTGGCCAAAAGTTCAAAACTTAAACAAAAACAAGGGCCCCAACAGGCCCCGACCACAATTCTTTGACTCGTCTGCGAGTCAATCACAAATGACAGTTTCTATTTCCATTCTGCTGCTGGCTTTCGTGCCCTGCTCTGCTGTTCCTTCTTCCGCTACCCTTTCCTGCTGTACTCCACCACCTGCTGGTTCAAACAAGGGCCCCAACTCCGGGACCCGGCGGAGTGCTGAATCTCGAAGCTCTGTGAAGGTCGCCACTGCTTGTTGCCATTCCTGCATGAGCAAGTCGGCGTCTTGAGAGATGCGGTTGGCGGCGGCTTCGTCAATGGGCGTCGGGGCAGCCCCGAACAGGGTGACGAGCTGGGACTCGGCCTTGGCATCCAGCTGGTGCATCGCGTCAGCATGGGTGCGAAGGGGCGGCCGCATCTCCCGGAGGACATGCTTTGCCGCTGCTGATTCGGCCTCAGTCATCTGCATGTGAAGTTCCAGCTCGTCCGACTGGGCGTAGAGCTGATCTAACCATGCCGGGTCCGTGGTCGCCCGAATTTCGCTGGAGATCTGTTGCAGCTGGGCAGCAATGGGCTGTGTCTTGACCGTTAGCACGAGGGAGCATTCCTGTAAACTCCTCAGAAGGGCAGCAGCTGCGGCTGTAGTGGAATGCAGAGTGGCTTGCATACTGACTGCCTGCGTCTGTTTAGCAGTCACCTGTCCTGAATGGTCAGCGGGTGGATCTGGAAGGGTGGGCCGTGCGGCTAATGCCGCTTGTAACTCCTGGTTCTCCCTGCAAACAACAGTAAAGACTTCCCTGAGCTGGTGAGCCTGTAGAGCGATGCTGTCCTCTTCTATGCGAGCAGGGAGTGGGGCATGGTGAGCCCGTGCCTCCGGCCATACGCTTGAGAGCGCCTGATTAACAATGTTGGCCTGGTCCTGGAGTTAGGTCTTCTCCTGCAGCAACTGAGTGCGCTGTTCAGTAAGCGCCGTGATCTGATTCTGCTGCTCGGTGCACTTCCGTTGTAGCTCGTTGTGAATCTGCTCTGCTTTAAGGGCCGCCCGCTGAATGAGCAGGTATAACTGTGCTGGACTCAACTGTGCTGCATTTGGTGTGCTGGGTGCACCCTGCTCTGGCGTCTGTTCCTGCGAAGATTGGCCCATGGCCGCTGCTCGGCCGGAAGTCTCTGGAGGGTGGATCGGCGTCTGCTGCTGCACCGAAGTGGCCATTTCAGGCTCCAGCCGGTCCTGCTGCGTGGTCTGCTCTGTGGAAGGGGCGGCTGAATCAGCCCCAACTGTGGCTTGCTGGACAGATATAGTTGGAAGAGAATCCTGGGATGTGGCTACAGGGTCAACAGGTGGTACCACGGCTGCAGTACTGGAGGTAACCTCCGCCCCGTGGTCACCGCCAAAAAGTTCCCGGATCAAAGAATCGGACACAGTGGCTAAGGAATTGGACGGATTGGGGGAGGTGGCATGGGGACGGCTGGTGGAGGGGGCGGTAGATGGAGTGAACAAGGTGTGAGGGAGACGAAGGTTGAGGAAATCTGCTGGATCAATCAGCGGTTCCTCCAGAATCAAAGTGGCTGTGGGCGGCGTGGCTGGTGGATCATCCTCCGTAAGATCCACCACGGGATCTGTGGCCGTAGTGCGGGCCCTCTTGGATGGATGTGGGTCAGCGGAATCGGGTTCGGGGCCCGGTTCACCCATTGTCGTGATGAGGGGGGTAGCAGAAGTGAACAAGGTAGTGGGAATAGGGGAAGTGAGAGGGGCGGTGTTGGGAAGACCACGGGACCGATTAATACGAAATTCATTAAAAGAAGGAAATATAGGGGCACCACTGGAAACAACCTGGGTTACCACGTTGAGGCGCCGCGCCTGGTCGTTGAAATGCTCGACGACGGGGACCAGCGAGTCCGGCAGGTCCGTTGCGGTCCCAGCTGCTTCTGGTGTGGTCTCTGCCGCAACTTGTGACGACCCCCCTGCGCTGGTCGCGGCAGGCTGCTGTGCAGCCCTCATCCTCTCAAAATTGTAACGGATGACTCCGTCGCTGACGTGCTGAACAACCCCCGGCCACGCAGAGACCTCCCTGTGGAAAACATTATCATTCAGCTGGAAACGAAGGGGCGCCATATGAAAAGTGTGGTGCGGTACGCAAGTCGGCCGAATGAAAGTGTGGCTGTGGCTGACACCAAACCACACCTGTTCACTGTATTCATCCAACAGGTGCCGAGGCACCCATTGCTGGGAAGTGACCACATCGACCATCATCCCATACCATTCTCGGAACGCCGCTGCGTTCACCTGCTTGCTGCTGGGGTCCCTGGACAACTGCCAGGGGGAATATCTCATTGCGAGCGGCTGGCTCGCGGTGATCTCCGCCGGTGGCCGGATCGGGGGTAGATGCCATTTCCACATGGCGAACGCTAAAAGCAAGTACCCATAGATGAAGCTGGTAGTCCGTTTGTAATTGTCTTCGCAAGCCGCGAAGAGTTCCTTCAACACAAACGCGCTCCAATTCAACCTGGCTCCCTAGACGCAGTGCTTGGCAATGGAAATTGTGTCCAGAGTGCACTCTCCCTTTGTGTAATGGTGCATGGTCTTGCTAGCAATCAGGTAGCAAGCGAACCTGATTTGTGATACATTTATCAAATCAATCTTGGCACCTTTGCCACCCCGGCGAGTGCCATACTTGGTGTAGAGGTTTGCATCCGCCGACTTCCGGGCTCGCTTGGAGGATGTCTGGTCTGCAGAGGAGACATCTGAACCAGTTTGTGATAGCCCTGTAAGCCGATTAATGTCTGTTTCATGTATTGGGATTTCTTCGTTAAGCCACAGGGACCCGTTCTGCACCCGACTGAGGAGGAACCGGGTGCATTGCAGGACTGGGCCGGTGGTTCCGAAGACGGGAAGACTTCTCAAATTCATCAAAGTCGACTGCTGTAGGCCCCGGAATTCTTCCCGCATTCGACTGTTAGAGCTGCTCCCAGGCGTGTACTGGTGTTCCATGAATACCTGCCAGTGGAGGTGAGGAAACTCAGCCGGGTCGGACAAGTTAGCGTCCATACAGGGTGCATTGTCATACTTGCCGACCAGTGACTCTACCCGGTGAATTCTGCTATCTAATGCCGGTTCAGGAACTGAGAGAACAACTCTCGGCATCTTGGCGCATCTCTGATAGACTTGGACGATTTTTCTGTAACTTCCTGCGAGGTGCTGCGTACTCTGATACTGCGAATGCTCTGGAATCGCTGCAACTTCCAAATTGAACCGGTCCATCATCTTCGTGCTGATAGCCTTCATGCAAATTGGGCCACCTGCTGGCACGCGCGGAGTTGATGAGACTCCATAACGGTAATTAATTCTTGCTATCTTTCTGGCCTGCGAGAATCGTGCGATCGATCGCAGGCCTGTGTGTAATCTGACAGTTGCTGACGGAATCATGGGGAGATGGGCGGACTCGTCGGTGGAGGGAACTGCGGTTGATGGTAAATGATTACGGGATGATTACTGTCCTTTTAAGGGAATTTATGACCAAATCTGAGCTATCCTACGGACTGACAAAAGGACTGACGGAAATGACCTGGACTGACACTGGCACGAGGATGGATCCTCCGGGCACGACACGCTGGACTGGCGCGGTGACATGCTGGATTGGCACTGCAACACTCTGGACTGGCCAGCCCCGACCACAATTGGTTGCGGTATGGGTACTGCAACTGATGGTTTATTTGACTGATTGCAAAGGAACGAAAAAGACTAACTATGCTCATCCCGGTTGCGGGAGAGTTATTCACCTACGCTACTCTACGGGTTCTCTCAGTTGCGAGAGTTATTAATGAAAAGTGAAAAGGTACCTACTCCTGGTAGGGCTTCAGGCGTGCGCCATTCACCCATCCCGGAAGAACTGTGCCATCCATTTGTGCCAATCGAACGGCTCCTGAGTCGCGGATCTCGATGACAAAGTACGGTCCCAGCCAATGCATCTGGAGCTTGCCTGGAAACTTCTGGAACCAGCTGTCGTACAAGAGAACTTTGCCGCCAACTTGGAAAGCTTTAGTTTTGATGTGGCGGTCGTGCCATGCTTTCTGTCTGGCCTTCTGAACCTTCTGGTGGAATTCCGCAAGAAATCGGGCTTCATCCAGCTCCTGTAGCTCCTGGAGGCGTTCCCTCAGTGACGCTTCTTCTGAGAAGTGAAGGGACGTTGCGATCAGAAGGCTGGGTACGGTGAACTCGGCGGGAATCACAGCTTCCCGGCCATACACCAGCTGGAATGACGTCTGGTTGGTCAAGCATTTTACCGTGGTCCGGTAAGCCCAGAGTGTCGCGGGTAGCCGCTCATCCCAATCGTCCCGCTGAGCGTTGTAGATTTTAGTCAAGCCCTTTTCAAGAATCTTATTGAAGGCTTCCACCGTACCATTGGCTTGCGGGTGGCACGGGCTGCTCTTATGATGTTGAATCATAAATGTGTCCAGTAGCGACTTGACCGTGGCATTAATGAAATGCGTGCCCTGATCGCTGGTCAAGCTCCGTGGGCAGCCAAAGCGGCTGATGATGTGTTCAAAGATGAACCGAGCAGCGGTCTCTGCCGAGCAGTCGCGTACCGCTGCTGCTTCAGCCCACCGTGTGAGATAATCCATCGCGGTAATGATGTACCGGGCTTTGGAATGGCGAGCGATTGGTGCTATGGGGCCTACAAAATCCACAGCCCACTTCTCAAATGGCCGCAACACATGCACCGGGTGTAGCGGAAGCTCGTCCCTGTGCGAAGGCCTTCCCGTCCTCTGGCACACGTCACAACGTTTCACATAGGCCTTACAGTCTGCATGCACCGTCGGCCACCATAGGCCAGCTTGGAGCACCTTCCTTGTGGTGGGTTTAGCACCCACGTGTCCTCCCGCAACACCGCTGTGACATTCCCACATCACTGCTTCCCGCTCGTGGTCAAGAACACACCTACGCAACACCTCATCCAGGCCCAGTTTGTACAGCTTCCCTGCGATCAGTTGATAATCGGCCGCCCGGACAACCAAGTGGCGTTTCTGAAGAGGGGTGTAATCCTCAGGGCACTGTCCCGTCGTCAGATACGTGGCAATGTCAGCCAGGTAGTCTGGGACTGCCTCAAGTCAGAACAGGTCAGCATCCGGGAGCTGATCGTCCAACGGACCTTCATTCTCTCTCGTCTCCAGCCTGGATAAGTGATCGGGACCAACGTTCAACCTGCCAGGCTTGACAATCACATCAAACGTGAACTCCTGAAAAAGTAGCAGCCATCGACAGATTCTTCCTTCCAACACAGGCTTATTGACCAGATATTTTAAGGCCGAATGGTCCGTGAAAAATGTAAATTTACCGCCCAGAAGGTAGTGGCGGAACTTCTGGAGAGAATACACCATCGCCAACGCCTTCCGTTCGGTCGTGGTGTAGTTCTTCTCCGCATTCGATAACCGTTGGCTGGCGAAGTATACCGGGTGGTCAACTGTCATCTCCCCGGGTTGCGCCAATACAGCGCCAAGTGCAATCCCGGACGCATCAATGTGCACATGGAACTGCTTATCCCAGTTGGGATGAACAAGTATGGGTGTGGTCGCCAACTTCTCCTTCAACGTGTCGAGTGCCTTCCCGCACTCTGTTGTCCACTCAAATGCTTCTGACTTCTGCAACAGTTTCTCCAAAGGGGCAGTGATTTTGGCATAATTGCGGATAAACCGCCTGTAGTATCCTGTATGCCCGAGCAGTGCCCGCAACTGCTTCACGTTCTCGGGGGCCTCCATGTGGACAATAACCGCGACCTTGGCAGGATCAACGCAGACCCCTTGCTTACACACCACGTGACCCAAGAGTGTGCCGAATGGTACTGCAAAAATACATTTCTTCAAGTTCAGGGAAATCTGCAGCTGGCGACACCGATCGAACATAACACGCAACAGGGAGGCGTGTTTCTTCAGCAGGCTGTAAACGGTCCAATCATCCATATAGACTTCCAGGAACTTGTGAATGTACTCCCGGAAAGCAGCAATGACAATCCGAGAAAACACAGCCGGTGCGTTCTTCAGACCAAACGGCATCACGTGGTATGCGAATGATCCCCACTCGGTGGTGAATGTCGTCTTTGCTTTGTCTTCCTCGGCGATGCGCACCTGATGGTAGCCCGAAAACCCATCAGTGAAGGAATAAGCTTCGTTTCCCGCGACATGATCTAGAACTTCGTCGCTGAAGGGAGTGGGAAACGGATCGTGAATACAAGAATTATTCAAACTCCGATAATCTACGCAGACACGGATTTCCGCTTTGTCCTTCTTGTTCTGGATGACAATGGGACTTACCCACTCAGCTTCTTCTACTGGAAAGATGAGACCCACAGCCAGCATCTTGTCGATCTCCATCTTGACCTTCTCTTTGATACGTGGATTCAACCGGTAGGGTCGGTGCTTCACCGGCCTGACTCCCGGTTTCAGTGTGATGCACATCTCGCCCAGATCCCCCTTGATCCCTTTCAGATCCGCAACTGATGACGGAAATAAATCTTCGTACTCCCGGAGGAGGCTGAAAATTTCTCTTGTCGTCTCCTCGTCCCAGTAGTCTCCCACCGTTGCCAGCTTAGGCTTCTCCTCCGTTCCAATGTTCAGCTTCTTTGTCTTTAGGGGCTGCAAATGGACTCCTTCTGTCGTCGGCTCGTCATGGACGCTCTGCTCGCCCTCCTTTTCGTCAAAATAGAGATGCCTCAGGTCCTCCACACTATCGTCCCCCGGTTCGCCGTCAATCCGTTGGCAAACCAATTCGCTCTTGACCCCAGAGCATGACGCCACCGGTCCCTCATCGGGCTCAGGATGGCGGAAAAACAGAACCTCCTTGACGGCTTGTAGGGCCTGAGATTCCTGCGCCGTCTCTCCTTCGAACGAGAAGCTCTGGACGAACTTTTCCGCGACTGCTTGCCAGGAGCGGGTTCCCCGTTTCCGCTCTTCCTCCAGGTACCAGGCCTGAGGAATTGTACCCAGGGAGTGGACAAACCTGTGGACCCACAACTCCTCAGGGTACCTGGCGCTACGCCACTGTTCCTCGCACGCCCGCAAGTGCTGTCGCGGGTCGGAAGCTCCATGATGTTTAAGTGTAATGCAGGGCCCTTCATCCTCTTTGAAGCGTGCCCGTAGTGCATCCGCCACACGCTCCCATCGCAACAGAGTGTTGCGGTGATTGTTCCACCATCGTCCCGATGTTGACTTTAAGGCCACATCCAACAGTGGTATCCTGCTTTCTTCTGGGACCCGGTCTTCCACCTTGGCAATAAAAGTATTCACTGCTTGCATGTTTGACAATGTGGGGTACCCGCGGATCTCAGTCCCAACCCACCGGACCTGAGCAATGGCGGCACATCTCCGCGTGGTGGTCTCATACCCCCCTTGCTGCCAGTCTTCCTACGCGAGCTCGGATCCGAGCTCCGAGCTCTGCACACTCCGCCAACTGATAGACCCAGTTGCGGTCGGGTTGATATAATCGTCCCGCTTCCCTGCAGTCATTTGATAGAGATGGTCCATCATTTGAGCATCCTCCCGACTGTCCACCGGTTCTGTGTATTGCGGACCCTGATACGGGTCGAGAGGCTGAGTGACCCGTACCTCCCCATCCTCAAAAATCATCAGCTCCTTTTTGAGGTCAATGATGGCATAATTCTCAAAAGCCCAATCAATGCCAAGTAAAGCAGGGTAGGGATCCTTGTCGCCCACGATATCGATAACCTCGAAATCGGCGTACGTCTTCACCCCCGCAACGTCGACCTCGACTCCTTCGAGTCGGCCGATTGGCAAAATGCAGTACTGGTTTGCCATCCTGAGTTGGATTGGGGAATAAACGAGCCGTGGCTTTCCAAGAGCCTCCCAGGTCTTTCGTGGCAGGATGTTGACGTCGGACCCCAAGTCCAACATGGTGTCGCTGATTTGGAAACCCGCGACCTGTGTGTTAAGCCGGAATTCTTTGCCTGTTCGTTGCTTGTTCCGCTTGACCCGTTGCACGTATTGAGGGACGTATTGAGGGCTATCGTCCGCTGGACCTCGATCTTCTGCGCGCCCCTGCAGTGCTCCATCCAAAACATGCTTGAGCTGCTGCCGCAGCACAGCGTCATCAACAATCCTGAGAAATAGCCGGAGCCAATCCGCGACCATAGTGTCTGCAACGTTCTTCACTCCGGATTCTGACTGCCTGGGTTCCTCCAACCTTCCCTCATTGCGCAACTGGGCGAATGCCTCAACCGCCTCCTGGAAATAATTCTTCTGGACTTTGGGCCTGATCAATTTCTTTGGGGATGCCGGCCGAACCACTCGTGCTGGCTCCTTCTCGTGGGCATCCTCGCCCGTCTTCTTTCCGCCTCTTGTTATTATCGCAACATTCTACATGTCAGGGATTGCGGCCCCTCGCGGTTCTGAGCCTACCAGATTCGTGCCCCTCTGCCTCGCCCGCTCTTCCCACTTCTTGATGAGCTCCGGACAGTCCTCAGTAGCATGGGCGTTGACCCGGCATTGGGAGCACCAGGGTCGTCGCGGAAGGGGACATTCTCGAGCCACATGACCCTCCTAGTCACAGTTGTAGCATTTTACCGGGCCACGTCCGCCTGTTCTACCTCCCCGCGTGCCGCCACCTCTTCCCCTTGGGGCCTCGTTCACCCTGTACGAGGGACGATCCAATCGATCCGCAAGAGCGTCAAGCGCCCTGCACTGCTCAGTGTTGTGGGTCGTAGACGCACAGAATTCACAGTATACATTATTCGGCACCGTGGAGTTCTTCTGCAATATCGGGCACATCCGAGGAGGATGCCCTATCGTCCGGAAAATCTCACAGTACTCTGGGGTAGAGGACCCCGGTTGCGGTGGGAACCCCGCAAAGGTATGTTGCGGCTGGTAGACCCCCTGCGGGTTCATCGTCGCGCCACCCCCTGGTGGTGGACCCCCCTGAATTGCTGCTACTGAGGGTCCGACCCCTGCGCCGCGCAACCGAGGACACTCGGTTGCGACGTGTCCCTCGACCAGGCAATGAGTACACCAAACATTCGGTCGCGCTGGTCTCAATGGCTGAATTTCCTTGAGCTTTTCAGTCAAGCTGGCGATCTGATGCTGCAACCCTATCAGCGAAGGGTCTTTCGGGGCCAGCCCCCCCCTGTATTCCTGGGGGTATCCCGCCATGGCCTCAATCTTCATGGCCTGCTCCAAAGCATCCTGCAGATTATCAATCTTCTGCTGAATGAGAGGGGTTCGTGTCAAGGGGAGCAGAGCCTTGATGAACCAGTCCCTCTGGTGGTTTGGATCGATCGGGTAGCTCAGTTTCCCGATCGCGTCCTTGAATCGCCGCATCAACTCCCATGCGGTCTCACCTTCCTTCTGCTTAATTTCCCACAACTCGGACAGGCCCTGCTGGTCTGTCTGGGGAAGCTTGAATTCGCGGACAAAATCCCGCTTCACGTCCACTATTACAGGGTTAGGGTGCGCCTCGGACCACTTGATGAACCATCGCAGAGCTCTCTCTCTGAGCGTGGTTTGAAACTCTATTAACTTCCCTGCATCCGGCGTCTGTCGAGCCCTCCAGATGGCTTCGCACAGATACCAGTGTTGTTCTACGTCGTCATTTCCCCGGCCAGAGAACTCTGGGTACCGGGTGAAAGATCCAGCCATGTATACTTGTGGAGAATTAACCAGGATAAAACCTCCAGGTCCTGGTTGCGTAACGGTCCCACTAGGGAAAATACTACTACTAGTAACGCTGCTGCTACTGGGCGTTACCAGCGCCGCTGAACTACTAGATGACTGACTTAATGCTTGTAACTGAGTAAAAATATTTCTTAAAGGTTGATAAAGTACCAGGGGAAGGTCGGGATCCTGGCCATGTGGAAGGTGGGACGTAGGGCTGCCTGGAGGGGTGGGTGCCGTCTGGAACATCTGCTGCATTACGCCGTGCCATTCGTCATCGGAGCTTTCTTCAGGCTGCATCTTTCCATTATCTTCGCTAGTCGTTACTTCGCTTTCTTGCGTCGCTGGGCTCCCATGCACCCACTGTACGTCCGCCGCCGTCCCGTCTCCTGTCCGGGTATCCAAACCCATGGTTCTTGTCCTATGAGGCGCCTCCTTCTGATTCTTCCTCTCGATCTCCCTTCTCTTCAAATCTCTCATTACCCTTCTTCGCCACCTATCGGCGATCTGTGCCCGCCGATGCGCACGAGACTCCCGCAACTTGCATGCGGCCTCAACGTCCATCCCCCGCTCCCCACTCTTACAGTCTACACAGCATCGGTCCCCTCAATCCTTCCCCCAGTACGGGTGGTTTACGCTTCCATACTCATTTTGTGGAATTCAATCAACCCTTCGTCCACCATCAGGGCTTTGATCCACAACGGAATCTCCTTCAACAACTTCCCCCTCAGCCCGGAGTGAAAAACAGCCTCAGCCTTCGAGAAGGATTGGTAACATTCAGCGGCAAACTCCACAACGTATCCGTCCAACGTGGTTCTTACCCAAAAATCCACTGCGCGGGTTAGCTCAGTATCTACTCGATGCAGCGCTACCAGGTCTTCGTGCACCCACCTGCGGTTTATCTTCCGCAAGCCTTCTTGGGGCACCGTCGCTCGTAACCTCCACAACTAGTTGTAAAGGTCCGTAGGGAACCTTCCCCAGAAAATTTCGTACGTATCACTAGCTGAGTCAGAGAAAAGAACAAGCTCCCTGATCGCCGCCTCCCTTTTCTTAATCAGCCCCGCTTGCTGAGTAATGAAGTGGTCAAGATGATCATCCCACCAGCGTCGTATTGCTCCTTCAAAAATCCTCGAGACCATGATCTAGATCCCCTCAGAACATGCAAGTCCCGACAACGGAACCATTTGTTGGCGAAAAGTCAGGTCTCGTGGGCAAGACCCAGGTTCAAGAGTAGTGGCCAACAAGGGGTCCGGTGTAGTCTAGTAACACGCCGGCATTTTCACCCTGCTCTGGGAGAGCAGTGCGTCTCACCCGAGGCGTGCCGTGACCACATGCATAAGGGGATGAGATCACTGGTAAGGAATAAACCCGCAACCAAAGAAAGAAAGTGCATCCATCACATATACCAAGTTACACATGCAAGATCACTAATTAAGTATTCAGACAGTCGCAACTTAAAATTTTTAAAGCAGTGTAAACACTTTAGAACACATGAACAACGCATAGAGACAGCAATCCTTCCTTATATTATTCTTCTGGCCGAATACATGATTACATAGCTTTCTTCTTTGATAACTCACAAGTCAGATACAGATGGGTTTGAGAACAGAAGGGAAGAACATAGAAAGTAGGAACCCATAGAAAGAACAGGTCTGATTCTTCCGCGGCTGTTCTCGCATCCATTCAACCCTCAACAATAACAGCAACAACAACCAATCAACCAACTCACTTCTTCAGCCGGGTGATCGCCTTTTATTCACCCGCTCCTCGCGACTGGCGGCTTCTCTGTGTCTTCACTCTGGCTTTTCCCGACTTCTCTTACGGTATGCATGTTCCACTTTACATTTCTGTTGTATTTCTTTCCATCTGTACTTATCTGCGATTTCAATCTCCGGTTATCAAATGCTTCCCGCCACCTTGGCGCTCCGCAACTCACAATTATTTGCGGCGCGGTCGCGTTAGCTAATCACATTTCTTCGCAGCTCAAAGAGTCCAAAAGTTCAAAATGTCTTGACGAAAAGTTCAAAACTTTAACAAAAACAAGGGCCCCAACACTTCACTTAGTTAAGTGAGTTAAACTAAGTTGTGCTAGTTGTAACTAGCTGTAAATAATGATACACTAGTGAGAGATCAGTGAATTAAATATTAAATTAATTCACATGGAGTGATATCACATTCAATTGAAGATTTACTACTGTTAACTACATGCATGTCAGATCCAGTGGAGACCCAATTGAGAGATAGGTGAAAGGGACAGTTGTGACATTAGTGGGTGCACACTTGCAACCAAACACACATTGGAGATGCCAATGAGGATTGCACAGTCAAGGAAAGGCAAGATCGAATTCATTTAGGGATTGTGATCAATATGGATTGCAGAGTGGAGGCAGGCTGTCAGGAGGCATTAAATTGGTGCATGAATATGCCAATTTTTGTATGACAGTGTGAGACGATTGTATACTGTACTAAGAGCTCTTGGATTAGAGTTATGTATGATTTTGTTTCATGACCCATGATATATACATAATATATGATAGTGGGGTTTTTAGCTTTATGCTTTCCCGGTAAAAAAATATGTGTTATGTGTGATTGATCTTTCTTCATGTGTTTGCAATTGGCAATTAAATTTCCACAAAGATGTAAGTAGAAGGATTATATATTTAATAGTGGCATATAATTATTAGATCAAGAGAGTCCAGGAAATACATAATTGTATTAAAATTTCTACATTAAATTTGGAAGTAATAGTATTTTTAATATTATCTTTATTCTCTGAGATGATCTCCTCCTTTATCCCCCAATGGTTGAGCCAAGACTCGGTATCCTTATGCTAGTATCCCTTGAGCTAGAGGTGGGCGTTTTGGCTAGAGTTAGAAGAAATTTTGGGGAACCTCTTGGCTTTCATGTTGTAAATCTTCTTCTTATACATCATATACCTAAATATAGCCATGCTTTTAATTGGATAAATTCTAGCTTCAATCAAGACGATAACGTAGGGAGTATTTCCTTTAATCTTGATGTTTTAGGTTATAAATTTCTTTTGGATCAACTCGATATTCCTCCACAATTCTCTAGATATACTGCAACTCCAAACCTCACATCCATATAAAATAACAATAGTGACGAGAGCCTCAAACATGAATGTTTTTACTCCATACCCAAATATTTGTTTACTTACAATTGTTTTCAAGTTCATAATAATCTTTTGAGCCTCATATAATCCTTCTTTTAACGATATAATTCCACTTGAGCTAATGATGGACACCAATGCCTAAATATTTATATGAAGAAAACATCTCCAAGTAATTTTTATCATAAATGAAATTATCATAATTGATCTCTTTGGATTTAACTATCATGATGTTAGTCTTGTTGGTATTAACATTCATAGTAATCTTGGAGGAATAATCATGGAGGCTTCTAAGCTTCTTGTTGAGATCATCATGAGTTCTAGCAAGAAGAATGATATCATTAGCATAAAGGAGAACAATAATGACCATATGAGTGACCTTGGGGCCATAACATCCTACAACTCCCAAACATTCTTCTAGCTTATCAATGTAAATGCCAAAATAGGTAGGGGATCGGGGACACCATTACTTAATCTAATATTTCTTTCAATTACTTTGGACCAACTATCTGTGGTGTTAAGCTCCTAGTCTTTGCCATATATATATATATATATATATATAAGTATTTTTATTTTTTATTATTTAATTAACCAATTTTATTAAATTTTCATACGTCCTTGCAGATCCTGCCAAAAGAGATGATCCCAAGGGTTTCAATAAGAATTAACCCCATGACCTTATAGAAATCCTTGAAACCTTGCAATTGCTATTGAGAGCAAACGGATCACAAAAAACACAAGATTTCTCTACCAAATATTTTCAAAAAGAAAACAATGAATAAAAATACAATCACACATCGAACACACAATATTTATAGGGAACTCAATTGGGGAAAACCCCTGTTTTCTTATATTGAATCATCTGAGCAATCTGATTTATTATATAGAATCCACTTCAAGCCTAAAGCTTCCGACAACACTGATCAACTCTACAAAATACTTGGCCAACACTTAGGCAACTAAGGCATGCTAGGAGCCTCATATTTCCTAGTGCTAATCCTTCCTAAAAAATAGGAGAATTCCCTATTTCCTTGCACAGAGAAATTTCTTTGTGTGCTTCTCCTAGCCTCTACACAAAACCTTGTGTACAATAAATAAAAGTGTTTGTGTCTTCATTCAATCTCAATAGGAAATTCAAATTGCATGACCTACTAGGGCTACATTTAGCAGTTGCTTCTTTTAACTGAGAGTAAGTTAAGTTAAAACAAAGTCAACTACTCAACTAAACTCATGTCTATATCTATTCTACAACTAGAGATCAATTAACTCACAAACACTAGAATTAACTCTACTAGATAGCTAATTTTAGCCATCAACTAATCCACAGCTCACTGTATGTCATGTAGCTCGAATTAATTGACAATAATTTTTAGAAGAGAGGAATAACCTGTTTCTGAGTTTATTTAGTAACCCAGGTCACAATAACTTAGTGAAGGTCACATCACACATGTTAACTGAAAGCTAACTCAAGCAACCATGATATTGAATTGGAATTGGGATCTTTGACTAAGGCACAAGTCAAAAAAGTCATTCCTTGCTACATTTTCATGAGATCTCCCATTAGAGACTTGTTTTAGCGACATAAACTCGACCAATTAAACTAACCCTCACAACTTTTAATTTTTCATATATTTATTAATTATATGCTTTGAAATATTATAATTATGCATATGAATCATTATTATTTAAATTTATTTTATTGTCATATGTATTATAACTATTATAACTATTTTAAATAAATTCATATATTTTTAATAAAATTTTCTTAAATATTTTTATTTAATAACTTAAAGAAATATAATGAAGACATCTCTACGCTCCATTGGAAATGAAACGATTAGAATGCTTTAAAAAGGATCACCCAATAATAAGAATTCTTCAAATTAGTGTAAACTAGCAAGGTCTTGCCCACTTAGAATTACAATAATGCTGCCAAAATATGAATTCCCAACCTACTCAATCTTTATTTTTTTTTAAAAGATGACTAGTCCATTACGGGTTACAACCAACATATTACACTTTCTACTTAAAAATCAGCTACTGCATTAGTTTTACTACTCATATGCTGCACAACTCCATATATATACTTTTGCTTGCAAGAATGAAATCCATTAGGCATATTTGTGGACATTATTCTTTCTATTTTATTTATTAAGTTTTATAATCATTAAAATTATTTTTAATAAATTCATATATTTTAATAAAATTTTACTTGAATTTTATTTTAAAAATTAAACGATTTTAAATATTTAACATTAATCACATTACGAATTGTCAATTTTTATTTCTAATCACAATATAACCTTACACTCAAAAACACTAAAACTTTAATATTTTTATTTAAAAAAAATCATTTCCAAATTAGAATTAAAATATATAAATTTATATAAAACAATATATATATTTTAAATTTATAAATATATTTTAAATTTTAGAGATACAATTCATTTTAAAACAATTTATATAATTTTTTAGCAAAATAGAACTTTACCCATTAAATTTATATCGTTATTAAGTTCACCACATCTGTTATAATAAATACTCCCTGCCCTCCCTGGCCTACAGATGAAGGGTAGCGCTTGAATGACATTGCTGGTAGGGGTTTTGATCGGTTCAAAATTAAGGTGAACGCTGTCGGCGTATCGAGAATTATGGCTTACTAGATCCATACAATACTTAGGCGCCCTGCCATACTTAGTACATGTGCCTTTTAAATTTACATAAAGCAAAGATGCTATGAGCCATTTCTCTGCACGGAGATCCTCAACACATTTCTTCAATAATATTTTATTTTTTACATGTGGTGAATTGGTAATTCTTTAGAGTAATTTAGGGGAGACCCAGGATCAATCTTCATGGTCGCCAATATAACACAACGATATATCCAATAGCCTACAAGTCAGATATACCAAATCTTATGATTCAGCAAGAGCCGAGACCTCTCAGGAAAGGGGGAGCCTACTACTCCTTGAGCCAATATCATAGCAAGCCACATACTCAATGAGATTTGAACTTCGGTCTGTTGGGTTTCGCCCAAGGAAACTTTCTGTCAAACCACACATCACTGTATACATTTCTTCAATATTATTATAAAGTCAAACAAGAGAAGCTGTGGGGCAGCAAGTCCCTGCCCTGAGGGAAGCGAGCCCTTCATCAATGAGTGAGCTGCACAGAGAGCTTCCATGCTACTGAGCTGCACAGAGAGCTTCCATGACACTATCATTGAAAAACAACAAAGGATTCAGAGTGAATTCTGAGAAAGTATCTGAATTCAGAGTGAAGCTTGAGAAGACATTATCAAGAGATAGAGAACTCAAAGTGATAGAAGTTACATCCAGAGAAAATAAACAAGAGTTAGAGGAAATCTTAAACTTGGAAAAAGAAGCACAAGATAGATTAGTAACTCTCCAACTAGATCTGAAGAGTTCTAGTGAAAGAGAAGGTCAACTTAACTTCTATCCAGAGAAAAGAAACAAGAGTTAGAGGAAATCTTAAACTTAGAAAAAGAAACACAAGATAGATTAGTAACTCTCCAACTAGATCTGAAGAGTTCTAGTGAGAGAGAAGGTCAACTTCAGGCCAACCTTAAAAAACTGAACAAATGAGTACTGTAAAAACGACAACAGAAAGGTGCACAGAGCCTTAACAAGCAAATCAAAAAGTGGAGAACAAGTTTGATGAACTATTTCACCAACTTCAAAGAGAGTTTTCAACGTTCTGCAATTCTGAACAGATTGTGGTGTCTCCTCGGCACATGAGCAGCCACACCTGTTACGAAC
The DNA here is from genome assembly GCA_034641835.2 of Pinus albicaulis. Lineage (NCBI taxonomy): Eukaryota > Viridiplantae > Streptophyta > Pinopsida > Pinales > Pinaceae > Pinus > Pinus albicaulis. Next base: position 1,853,286,487 of record CM076578.1, on the reverse strand, counting down.
CAGACTTCGGGTTCATAGGTTCGGGGATTACCTCTGCCCACATGTAGCTATACTTGTGGCTTACTGAAACTCCCAAGTCCCCACGTCAACGTCATTGGTGCATATGGTATGTGCGGCGTTGGGAAAACGACATTGCTCCAAAAAATCTACAATGTTTTCAAGGTTAATAATGTTTTCGATGATGTTATTTGGGTTACACTTTCTCAATTTCCCATTTTAGAGGTTCAGGATATTGCTCAGAAAATTAAGTTAGAGTTTGCAAGCGGTTGCAATGTTGACGAAGAGATTGTGTTGTCTACCTATTTCAAGACGAAGAAGGTTCTTCTCATTGCAGAAATGGGTCCAGAAGAGTCACTGCAAATACTGCCCCTCTCCACCAATGAAGCGTGGGACGTGTTTTGCAAAATAGGTTTCAAGGAGGGGCATGTTCCAGAGGAAATAGAGGATATTGCCCGACAAGTTAAGTTACCGGCCACTGTAGAGGATTGCCACTAACAATAATTTTAGTAGCCGCAACAATGATTGGTAGCAGCCCTTCACAGTGGTATAATGCTTTTAATTTAATGCACATCATAACCTTGGATTTCAATTTTTCAACGGCTCATCCTCGTCTTGATCGAGATATGTATGACTGAATGAAATGGGGTTATAATAGTTTGCCTACGAAATTAAAGAATTACTTTCTGTATTGTTCCATGTTTCCAGAAGATTCAACCATTGATGGGCAAATTTTGCAGAATATGTGAGTTGCAGAAGGAATTGTTAAGAGCAGAGAGGCAGCATATTTAAAGGACAGGGAGAACAGTTGTGTCAAGCAACTTGAAGATCACTGTTTGTTCAAGGTAATCTTTGTACCCGTTGTAAAATATCTCAGTTAAGAAGTACGATGTTGTGAGGGACATGGTAATCTATATTGGAGAGAGCTACGAGAATTGTTTGTTAAGGGCAGGTCAAATGCTTCAACAATTTCCAGAGACCGATATTAACAAGGATTGCAAAATAATTTCACTGTATGACAATGATATTAGATATTTGCCCACAAGGGAACTCAGATGTCCAGAATTAGTGAGTCTAATCCTCACTAAGAATCTGGGATTGACAGAGTTTCCAGAAGCATTTTTACGTAACCTCACTTCACTGAGGGTGCTGGAGTTATCTTCCACACAAATAGAATCATTGCCAGGAACATTGTGGGAACTGACACAGCTTGCATTTCTCAATTTGTCTTCAACTAAAATTGAAGAAGTTAGTGAAGGAATCGGTAATCTTTGCTGCCTCAAGTTTTTGTATTTTAACATATGTACAAAGTTAAAATCATTGTCCTCTAAAATTGGAGAGCTCAAAAATCTGGAGTATCTGGACATCAAGTTTTGTCATAGTTTTGTCATGATGAAGATAATGACCAAGTGTGAAATTTGTCACAAGTACGAAAGTGAATCCCACCCTAATATCTTGATGTCAAAATGACTTCCAAAATTTTTGTTTGTGTAATTTTTATGTTCCCTATATACTTCTGAAATAAATTTATATCTCTATGAGATTTATCGCATTCAATTTGAATGTGAAAAGTTCGTTAATGGTTGAGAATTTCAAGCCTGTTTTATGAAGTACAAGAAGCCGTCTTAACTAACATTTATAGACTCGCTAACAAACATAGACTGGCCAGTTTTTGATGTGGCTGATCCCATCAAAAATTTACTAGAGAGAGCTCGCATCAATCATTAGAAAAGAACATAATGAAAATTGCTTTAAATCTTATAGACCTTTACAAGGAAGACCTTTATGGGGAAGCTCAGCTATTTGCAGATGACCCATCACGAAGATTATTAGAAAAGCATATATTTATCTTTTAACCAACAAAGTATTTGTTTTACAAACTTGAATAATAATTAAATTATAAAAAAAAAACATTAAACAAGACAAATAAAAATAGAAAACTCTTTGGTAAAGACGTTGATCTTTCATTCAGCCCACTTGTCACTGGTTCTACTTGCTATGTAGTTTGGTCATCTGTGTCTTTCCATAACGCAACGCTTGTATATTGAGGTCACGGAGTCCAAAATGCATGAACGAATCTATGTTGGATGAGGACACATACTTACCTTAAGCCTAGTGAGTTATTCAGCTAGCCGTTGTGCATGCCTCAGGCCCTTCTTGTGCTTCTTATTTCCTCATGCACGCCTAAAGGACTTCTTGCGCTGCTTATTTCCTTTCTGTGCTTCTTATTTCCTCATGCACGCCTCAAGGCCTTCGTGCACTACTTATTTCTTCAAAGCATGCGCTAGAAGGTAGTTTCTTGGGATGATTCATTATTTCCTCAAAGCGTGAGCTAGAAGGTAGTTCCTTGGAATGATTTATTACAGAAATGAAGGGCAAACTCTTGTTGCTCGGCTATTAACCCGCCCACCCAAGAGGTGGGGTTGATGGTTCTACTAACCTTGTTGGTGCCCAGAGAAATTTCAGTTAGTGATACCACCAGGAAGAGGGGCCTCGACGCATGGAGAATAGTTGGGTTTAGTGATGAGCTTGAGGACAGAATAGTTCCCGTGGCAGTAGTGTTGTTGGGGAAAGGCAAGTGGATATGAAAAGTGTGCCGCGATGGAGAGCTTTAAATCGACAAACATGCTTTGTCTTAATTCCCCTGCTTCTTCTAATCTAAGTTCGAGCGGATAGTTCTCCTGCTTCTTCTTACTCCCCTTTTTCTTAATTCCCCTGCTTCTTCTAATCTAAGTTCGAGCGGAAAGTTCTCGTGCTTCTTCTGATCACCTGAGAAACCATGTTCTGCGAAGGATCCCCTGCTTCTCTAACTAGTCTATCATATTCAATATTATCACACAGCTCTTTGACTAAGGGTGTATACATATTATCACATAGCTCTCATTCATGTGACTACGAGGTCTTTAGAGGACTATGAACCTCTTCGGTGATCTGCGTTGGTGAGGCCTGAGGTGTATCTTGTGTGATCCTTGCAAACTCTGTTTATGGAAGAAGCCCTGATCTTTGCAAACTTTGTTCAACCCTGTTCATGTAATGGCGTCGTTGCAAACGCAACCCCAACCCACATACAAGTGTCTGCACTATCTTGCACCACCTCTAGCCTGTTTGCATGACAATATAGATAGGTGGCATCTCATACTATAGGAATTTAATTAGCTAACAATTGATCCGAATTTAATGAGTGGCCAAACATCTAATGCTAGTCTATTAATGCTAGCATTAGTCGACCATAAATTCTTATAACATTATTTTTAGCTCTTATTTCTTTTTAGTCTAAGAAATTGAATCTGTGTGACCAATAAGACCACAAAAATAGTCATTGGCTAGAAAATTGCGTGAAAGCAATTGATTGGATATTGGCAAAGTAGAAAAAAAGATTCGGCCAAACCTTTGGGCTTAGTACCAAAATTTCTAGACGCTACTAATACTAACCTAAAATATTGATTACTATAGTCCCTTGCCTGCTGGCAGGGACTAAAAAACATTATGTCAATTATTATAAAATCAAATAAATATTTTGTCCATTCAGCATAGATTTCTTTTTTCAAATGTAATATGTGATTTTATTTTTTATTTTCATTTTTATGAAGGTTCTAGACTATTTTATAAGCAAAAATATGATGAAAGTGATGTGATACATGATTTTATAGAATTTCATTAAAAAAAAAAAATAACAATTTAAAATATTTTTAATGAAAAAATAAAATTATTATTAAATTTGATAAACATTTTATATGAGATTTCAAGTTACATGTTATATTATCAAAATAAATAATTTTATTGAATGTAATTTTTGTGATAATCACAAGGGATAAGGGGTTTATAGATAGTATTTATGCTAAAATTACCATTTAGTTTTAAAGCAAGATCTAGCTATTGTTATAAATTAATTGCTCTAAACAAATAATCAACTTACCATATCATTTATTTGTCAATCTTTTTTTTAAAGGTTATTATGCATTATCTATGCAATCTTTTTTTTCAAGGCTATTATGCATTATCTGTGCAAGCTACAATTTCTTATCTGGCATAGATTTATCTTTCTTATCTGGCATAGATTTATCAACAATTGAGCACAAAAAATCACAAATTAAATCTATATCCTACAACTATTATCAATGTGGATCAAATAAAAAATAAACGTATATCTTAAAGTAAAAACAAAAATAACAAATAACTTAACCAATCCACAAGTCATGAAATCAATCTATATTTGACAATGCTAAAAGCTCACCTTAGACATGAGAGGGTTAACTACCCAGTAATAAAATAATCTTGTGAGTTCCTTAAATCATTAACAATCTAATCTCATTTAAAAAAACAAAATGATACCAATTCATTAGAGTGAACCCTTCTCCTAGAACATAGTATCATTGGATAAATCTCAATTAATAATTAATAAAACTTCAACCATATGCATTCACAAATGAAAAGAAATTACTCTATATATTAAAGAAGGAACCCTCAATACAACTTATATATTGTGCTTGCATTCCAAAAATAAGACATATTATGCATTCGAATCCTCAATTCAAGTTGAATAGTATCATTGTCTAATATTATAAGACGAAAAAAAATTAGCTCATAATGGAAAATATAGTTTGAATATTTAACATCCTTGGTTAAAAATGTCATCTATGGTTTAGGGACAAGTTGTGACATCTACAGTTTAGGGATAAGTTGTCCCAACTTGTCTGTTCACGATGACCATAATTCTACATGATGGCACTCGATTAGGGCAAGAAATTCCATCACTTGTACTCCATGTGGAATTATCTGATGAGGTTTCACAAAGACATATATTAATTTTCCACAAAATGGTATACTTGCACAACGGAAGGGCTAAAACTAGGTTTGCAAAGCAATTGTAGCATCACTACACACTCTCACTCACACTGTCAAGGCTTCTCAACCTCGAAAACCCACCCCAGTCTCTCAAAGAAAGCTTTGATGAGCATAACCACCTCATGTAACAAAGACACCAGTGGATTAGGGCATCATTGGTGTGAATGTGGTTTGAGATCAGAGCATTTGACCATATCATCTATGTTAGGTTGCTATAATACTAGTGTATCCCCTTATTGTTATTGTTAGTATAGACCCCTTATTGTTATTGTTGTACCCTTGTAGTCCTCATATTTTTATTATTGTGCCCCATAGAAGCTTACTAGTGTTATTGTTGTGGCATTACATTATTATTGTTATGTCGATTCTGATTATATTGTGGCGCCTTATACTCCTATATATAGAAAGTAGGTTTTGTCATTTGAATCATCCAAGAATTATTTATTTATGTAATTTAAAGGAGGTTTCCCCCTCGAAGTGAAGAAAAGTTAAGTCATTGATCTATATTTTCTAGTATTTCGTGAGCTGGTTGCATAACATTTGGTATCAAAACTTTGGATTCTAGGGTTTCACTTCTTCAAATAGGTCATCCATGCATTTTCGCTATAACTCTTTTCTAGGAGGCTTCAAAAGCTGAAATTTTGACCACATGGAGCTGAAATCTTGGTTAACAATGATTAAAATATTTAGATCTTGATTCGCTATAGTTTCAGAGATATGATTTCTGGAAGTTAGGGTTTTTGCAAGATCCAAAATTTAGTCTCAGATAGGTGACCTAAGAAAAATCTTCATAACTTTCGTTTCAGACATCATATTTGAATTTTATAAAAATCTGTTGAAACAGAAAAAACTGTAGTTTTTTTGTGTAGCAATTTAAGGGCCAAAGGTAGAAACAATGATATGTGGAACTCCATACAATTTTGCTATACGAAACTATTCTATAATTAGGTCATCATGGGAGATAGGGCATAACTCTATGTTGATGACTTCAATCTCGGTATGACTTATGGGGTTGGAAAGTAGATTCAAAAGGTTACAAAAGGACTAAATTTCAGACCTTGGAGATATGAAATTACATATTTACAACCGTTTCAAGATCAAGCTCACAAAAGAAAGAAAGATGTGTGTAATTTTTTAAAATTGCATAAATTTTGTTTGAAAAATCAGTTTGGAGTGATTCCAAAGGCATATTGAAGAATAGATATAAGTATTGGGTTATAAAATTCTTCCCAAACAAAATAATTCCACACCCATTAAGCCCTCAGAAATCTATATTATGACACATGGAGAGGAAGAATTGCAGCATGATATCTCAAAATTATGGGACCAAGTGCAAAAAAATTTTCTCTCACAAAGAATAACCAAAAATGAACTAAAAGGTGATATGGATGGTTTAAAAGAAGACATAGAAGCTAACATGGATGGTTTGAAGGATGGCATGGAGCTAAGATAGATGGTTTGAAGAATGGTATGGAAGCTAAGATCGATGGTATAGAAGCAAAACTGAAAGGCAACTTGGAAGAATTGAAGAAAGACATGGAACGTTTGAAGGAAAGTTTAAAAAATTTGTTACAATAAAAGATTCCTAATGGAGAAAAGGTAGTAGAAGGAACTCATGAGGAGAGAAAAAGAAATGTTAACCATGATTTCATAGACTCTAACGTTAGATTTAAGACCCACCATATTCCAAAGATCGATACGTGGAAGTTTAATGGAAAGGATCCCATAACATGGATACTACAGATCTTGATGTTGTAGGTTAAAAATTTCTTTTGGATCAAATCGATCTTCCTCCACAATTCTCTAGATATCTGCAACCTAAAACCTCACATCCATATAAAATAACAATAGTGACGGGAGTCTGAAAGATGAATTTTTTTTTACTCCATACCAAAAAAATTGTTGACTTACAATTGTTTTTAAGTTCATAATATGATTTCGAGCCTCATATAATATTTTTTTAATGATATAATTCCACTTGAGCTAATGATGGACACCAATGCCTAAATATTTATATGAAGAAACTTCTCCAAGTAATTGTTATTATAAATGAAATTATCATAATTGATCTCTTTGCATTTAATTATCATGACATTAGTCTTATCATTATTAACATTCATGGTAATCTTGGAGCAATAATAATGGGGTATTCTAAGCTTCTTGTTGATATCATCATGACTTCTTGCGAGAAGAATGATATCATTAGCATAAAGGAGAAGAGTAATGACCATACAAGTGACCTTGGGCCCATCACATCCTACAACTTCCAAACATTCTTCTAGCTTATCAATGTAAATGCCAAAATGGGTATGGGATAAAGGACACCATTGCTTAATCTAATATTTCTTTCAATTTCGTTGGACCAACCGTCTGTGGTCTTAAGCTCCCAGTATTTTCCATATCTTATATATATATGTATATATATAAGTATTTTTATTTTGTATTATTTAATAAATTAATTTTATTAAATTTTCATACGTCCTTGCAGATCCTACAAAAAGAGATGACCCCAAGGCTTTCAAGGAGAATTAACCCCATGACCTTATAGAAAATCCTTGAAACCTTGCAACTGGTAATGAGAGCAAACTGATCACAAAATACACAAGATTTCTCTACCAAAAAATTGCAGAAAGAAAACAATGAATAAAAACACAATCACACATAGAGCACATAATACATATGGGCAACCCAATTGGGGAAAAACCCAGCTTGCTTATATTGAATCGACTCAACATTCTGATTCATTACATAGAATCTTCTTCAAGCCTGAAGCTTCCTACGACACTGATCAACACTACAAAAAACTTGCCCAACACTTAGGCAACTAAGGCCTGCTAGGAGCCTCCTATTTCCTAGTGCAAATCCTCCCTAAAAAATAGGAGAATTCCCTATTTCCTTACACAATTCTTAAGAGAAATTGCTCTGTGTGCTTCTCCCAGGCTCTACACAAAACCTTGTGTACAATAAATAAATACATATGTGTCTTCATTCAATCTCAATAGGAAATTCAAATTGCATGACCTACTAGGGCTAAATTTAGCAATTCCTTCTTTTAACTTGGAGTAAGTTGAGTTAGCACAAAGTCAACTACTCAACTAAACTCATTTCTATATATATTCTAGAACTAGAGATCAGTTAACTCACAAACAATAGAATTAACTCTACTAGATATCGAATTTTAGCCATCAACTAATCCACAACTCACTGTATACCATCTAACTCGAATTAATTGACAATAACTTAGTGATAGGTCACATCACACATGTTAACTGAAAGGTAACTCAAGCATTGAATTCAAATTGGGATCTTTGACTAAGGCACAAGTCAAAAAAAGTCATTCCTTGCTACATTTTCAAGAGACCTCCCATTAGGTAGGTGTTTTAGTGACAAGAACTTGACCAATTGAACTAACCCTCAAAGCTTTTAAATTTACACATGTTTATTAATTACCAATTGAACTAACCCTCCGAGCTTTTAAATTTTCATATATTTATTAATTATATGTTTTGAAATATTATGATTATGCATATGAATCATTATTATTTAAATTTGTTTTATTGTGATATGTATATTATGTTTTTTTTTTAAATTATTTTTTTATTAATAAAAACAAAATTACAATATGATAAATTGAATTGATGATTTATTATTTTGATTCATTATTACTTTTATATTTTTTTTAATTAAATTTAAAAGAAATATTTTTTTTAACTATTAAAATTTATTTTAAATTTTCTTTTAAAATAAAAAACAATTATATATATATATATATATATATATATATATATATATATATATATATATATATAAAATTTTCCTAAATATTTTTATTCTAACTTAAATAAATATAATGAAAACATCTCGATGAAAATGCTTATAAAAAACCACCCAATAATAAGAATTCTTCAAATTAGTGTAAACTAACAAGGTCTTGCCCGTTTAGAAGTACTATATATATATATATATATACACCTTTGCTTGCAAGAATGAAATCCATTAGGCATATTGTGGACATTATTCTTCGTATTTTATTTATTAAGTTTTATTATCATCATTAAAATTATTTTTAATAAATTTATATATTTTTAATTAAATTTTACCTAGATTTTATTTTAAATATTTAAAATCAATATTTAACATTAATCACATTACATATAAATGTCAAATTTTATTTCTAATCACAATATAGCCTTACACACAAAAACACTAAACCACCCAATAATAAGATTTCTTCAAATTAGTGTAAACTAAACAAAAGTTGTTGCCCACTTAGAGTATATATTAATATATATATATATATATATATATATATATATATATATATATATATATATATATATATATATATATATATATATATATATATATATATATTATGAAATCTATTAGGCATATTGTGGACATTGTTATCATTATTAAAATTATTTTTAATAAATTCATATATTTTTAATTAAATTTTACCTAAATTTTATTTTAAATATTTAAAATTATTCACAATATAATTTTACACACAAAAACACAAACACTTCAATTTTTTTATTTAAAAAAATAAATATTTTCCACATTATAATTAAAATATATAAGTTTATACCATTAAAGAAATTTTTAAAGATACAATTCATTTTAAAACAATTTATATAATTTTTTTTTAGCAAAATAAAACTTTACCCATTAAATTGATATCCTTATTAACTTCACCACATCTGTTATAATAAATACACCCTGGTCTTCAGATGAAGGGTAGCTCTTGAATGACATTGTTGTTAGGGGTTTTAATCGGTTCAAAATTAAGGTGAATGCTGCCGGCGTATCGAGACTTATGGCTTACTAGATGCATACAATACTTAGGCGCCATGCCATTCTGGAATCAAAGTCTTAGTACATGTGCTTTTTAAATTCATGTAAATCAAGATGCTATGAGCCATTTCTCTGCACGGAGATCCTCATCACATTTCTTCAATAATATTATAAATTCAAATAAACATTATGTCAAATATTATAAAGTCAAATAAACATTATGTCCATTCGGGAGAGATTTTTTTTGTGATTTATTTATTTATTTAAGATTCTAGAATATTTTATAAATTTTATGAAGATGATGTGATACGTGATTGTATAGAATTTTAAATATAAATAAAGTTAAAATAACTATTTAAAATATTTTTAATGAAAAAATTAAAAATAGTATTATATTTGATAAACATTTTAGATGAGATTTCAAGTTACATGTTATATTATAACAAAGGTCAGTTTGTGGTTTTATCTATAATATTAACATTAAATATTGCTCAAAATAAATCATTTTATTGGATGTAGTTTTTGAGATTAACACAAGTGATGATTACCAAATTGAATCTATATCCTATAATTATTATGTTGACGATTGCAACAAGAAACAGTGAAATTGGCATCCGGAAACAATATCCTTGATCTTAGTGAAAATTAAGCACTTACATTAGGTGGGGCCCACACAAGCTATTTTTAGGTGGATGTCTATTTATAGATGCATGAGAAAATTCTATTTATAGATGAGGTCTACTTATAGATGTATGTGCAGGTTCTATTTATAGATTTCGTGTCTGTTTATAGATGCATGTCGCCTATTATTATCCCTTAATATTAGTTGGACAATAAACAATAATCTTTTCTCAATGTGGACTTGGAAATAGTTAACTAAAGTGGCAAATCAATTAGCTAAGTGAATTTCGAGTTAAGAGGTTGGTTGGTGGGACATGCAGTTTGAATTGAGTTATAACAGAGTGATTCTAGTCGTAACAGAGTTGGAAGTGCAGTGGTGCATTAGTTAATGCAAGTTGTAAATCAGTTTAACTCAGTTAAGTGAGTTAAAGTCAGTTGTGCTAGTTGTAACTGAAGATACACTAGTGAGAGATCACGTGAAATAATTATTAATTAATTCACAATCAGTGATCTCACATGCAACTGATGTTTTTACTATTATTAGCTGCATGCATGTTAGATCCAGTGGAGACCCAGTTGAGATCTATGTGAAAGGGAAGTGCAACTATCAGTTGTGATATTAGCAGGCTACCCAAGTGTAGTTATAACACCACAGGATGCCCATGATACTTAGCGCAGTTGAGGAAGGCTGAAATTATTTGTGATTAAGGATTTCATTCATCATGAATTGCATGAGAAAGGCAAGTTGTCTGGAGACAGTAAGTTGGCTAAGGAACTTGCCAAGTATGACAGTGTGAGATAATTAGCTGATGTACTGAGAGCTCTTGTGATTGGATTTTTGTATGTAATTGTTTCATGATCCTTGTGGAATATGAAATATATGATAGAGGGGTTTTGAGCAGTAAGCTTTCCCCGGAAATATCTGGTGTTGTGGTTTTGATCTATTCTTCTTTTCTTCACGTGATTGGCAATTGTGTTGTTTTTTAATTCCACAAAATATTTGTAGAAGAGATTCAGTATCTAACTTTAGTACATTGTTAGATAAGGTGAATCCAAGATATACATGCATATTGTATAATTTTATACATGGTATCATAGCATTGTTAATTAGAGAAGATTGCAATATTGAAGCAATAGCTGAGTTTTTTGGTGGAACAATTCGAATTTTCTGCAAGAATTTCTTGGTGTGACAGTTGAGTAAACATCGAAATGGCCTTCAATGATTTGTGGTTGGAGTATGCACTTGAGGGAAGCTCGAACTACATTTCATGGAAGGATAGGATGGAGGCTGTGCTTGAAGATAATGGCTTGAAGGAATTCATCGACAATGATGTTCCTAAGCCCACTTCGACGGATGTTGCATTACTTAATGCATGGCAAAAGAAAGTAGCGAAGACAAGAAGAATTCTGTTGGAAGGTGTGAGAGACCATATTGTATCAAGCCTTCATGGGAAAGCCAGTCCATATGCAATGTGGAAGAATTTGACAGATATTTTCCAAAGTAGCAGCGATCATAGGAAATTGGCACTGAAGGATAAACTCAGAAAAATCAAGATGGAGAAGAACGACACTGTTCCAGTATACTTAATAAAGTTTTTCCAATGTAGGGATGAGCTTGGGAGTGTAGGAGTAAGTGTTGCTGATGATGATTTAGTGAGCTTGGCTCTCTTGGGACTTCCTAAGAGTTGGCAGAGTTATCAGGACCGTGTCAACGGATGGGAAAAACTGTTAGATTGGGAATGACTGTGGTCGGATCTAGTGCAGGAGGAGTTCAGGCGAAACACTAGAGATGGACTTCATCAATGCATGATGATGAAGAGGATTTTACTTTGGATGCCAGGGCAAAGAAGGGGAAGGGGAAGAGATTCCATTCTAAATCTGAGGTCGGTGAAGATGGCAAGGAGCAAAACATGTCCAAAGTGAAGTGTTTTCACTGTCATGAGTATGGACATATTACCACAAATTTTCCACATAAGAAGAAGAACAAGATGGTTGTTGGAGCTGCAGCTGGTGAGGCTCTTGCCTCGCAATTTGAGTTTGAATTCTCATTGATCGCATGCATGGTGTCTAGTGCATTGGGATCGGGGTGGTACTTTGATACTAATGCTTCTTTTCACAGGACGGGAGATGAGAAAATTTTCAGTGACTTGGAGGAGAAAGATCTCCAGATGCATATTGAGTTGGGAGATGATGGACGATACGGTGTGACCGACATTGGTACAATTACCTTTCAGAGGGCATCAATTAAACTCTTTCATTTAAAAGATGTTATGCATGTTCCTGGTTTGAAGAAAAATTTAATCTCAGTCGCAATGTTAGAGGATAGAGGCTATGATGTTGTCTTTAGTGAAGGAAAAGTTTTCCTGTGACAGAAAGCAACATGGTAGGCCAAGAAGGTTGGGATTCGAGTTAAGAATCTCTATATACTTGAAGTAGATGGGATTTCTACTGAGCTTCCTACTGTTGGGAAGTGTGAGAAAGCCATGCAATTAACGCTTGAGAGGGAGCAGGATTTGCATGCAGGTAAGAGTGAACCTCGGGATGTGGAGCAGCTACAAGATGAGGACCATGGAGTGGGAACAACCACTCATGCAGAGAAATTTTGAGCTAGATGGGCAGAGGGAGTGCATGCGGCTATACCACCAGGTGAGAGGTGGGGCGACATGCATGAGTAATCCCAAGAAATCTCAGGAAAGATTCATTGAGATTGTGTGGATCTCATGAATTGAACTCGGCTACAAGGAGCCCACAGAGTAGCAGTAGCAAGATCGATTGGATTGATGCAGTTAGATCAAAGGGACAGTGTCGAATACTGGAGCACGGATTAGAGTTGGCAGCAAGTGTAGAGTGCATGGGTGCAGAGTTCAACAACACAGTGGTTCCTGAAGAAATGTGCAGTAGCTAAGCAGAAGTCAGAAGACTTTGATGACAGGTGCATTATACTGATTCAATTGTTTGGAGGATATTCAGTTTCAGAAGTGTTGCATGCAAAGGTTGCAGGGCGCACGCATGGAGTTTCATGTCGCATGCAAAGACATTCCTTTCTTGTTGAGAGGGAGTGTTGAAGATTGCAACAAGAAACAGTGAAATTGACATCCAGAAACAACATCCTTGATCCTAGTGAAAATTAATCACCTACACTAAGTGGGGTCCACACAAGCTATTTTTAGGTGGATGTCTATTTATAGATGCATGAGAAAATTCTATTTATAGATGTATGTGTAAATTCTATTTATAGATTGCATTTATATTTATAAATGCATGTCGACTATTATTATCCCTTAATATTAGTTGGACAATAAACAATAATCTATTCTCAATGTGGACTTGGAAATAGTTAACTGAAGTGGAAAATCAGTTAGCTAAGTGAATTTCGAGTTAAGAGGTTGGTTTGTGGGACATGCAGGTTGAATTGAGTTATAAAAAAGTGATTCTAGTTGTAACAGAGTTGGAAGTGCAGTCATGCATTAGTTAATGCAAGTTGTAAATTAGTTTAACTTAGTTAAGTGAGTTAAAGTTAGTTGTACTAGTTGTAACTAAAGATACACTAGTGAGAGATCACGTGAATTAATTATTAATTAATTCACAATTAGTGATCTCACATGATGGTTTTACTATTATTTGCTGCATGCATGTCAGATCCAGTGGAGACCCAGTTGAGATCTAGGTGAAAGGGAACTGTAACTATCAGTTGTGATATTAGCAGGCTACCCGGGTGTAGTTATAACACCACAGGATGCCCATGATACTTAGCACAGTTGAGGTAGGCTGAAATTATTTGTGATTAAGGATTTCATTCATCAAGAATTGCGTGAGCAAGGAAGGTTGTCTGGAGACAGTAAATTGGCTAAGGAACTTGCCAATTTTTGTATGACAGTGTGAGACAATTAGTTGATGTATTGAGAGCTCTTGTGATTGGAGTTTTGTATGAATTGTTTCATGATCCTTGTGGAATATACAATATATGATAGAGGGGTTTTGAGCAGTAAGCTTTCCCCGAGAATATCTAGTGTTGTAGTTTTGATCTATTCTTCTTTGCTTCATGTGATTGGAAATTGTGTTGTTTTGTAATTCTGCAAAACATTTGTAGAAGCGATTCAATATTTAACTGTAGTACATTGTTAGATTGAGTGAATCCAAGATATACATGAATATTTTATAATTATCTACATATTATTAGTGTGGATCAAATAAAAATTAAACTTATATCCTAAAGTAATAACAAAAATAACAAATAACTTAACCAATCCACAAGTCATGAAATCAATCTATATTTTACAATGCTACAAGCTCACCTTAGACATGAGAGGGTTAAATATCCAGTAAAAAAATAATCTCGTGAGTTCCTTGAATCATTAACAGTCTAATCTAATTTAAAAAAACAAAATGACATTGATTGATTAGAGTGAACCCTTCTCCTATAACATAGTATCATTGAATGAATCTCAATGAATAATTAATAAAACTTCAACCATATGCATTCGCAAATGAAAATAAATTACTCTATATATTAAAGAAGAAAACCTCAATACAATTTATGCATTGTGCTCAGATTCCAAAATTAAGACATAGTATTCATTTAATCATCAATTCAAGTTGATTAGTATCATTGTCTAATATTATAAGATAAAATTTGTTTTAGGTCAAAATGGAAAATATAGTGTGAATCTTTAACATCCTAGGTTAAAAATATCATCTACGGTTTAGGGAAAAGTTGTCACAACTTCTCTTTTCACGATGACCATAACTCTACATGATGGTACTTGATTAAGGCAAGAAAATCCATCTATTGTACTCCACGTGGAATTATTTGGTGAAGTTGCATAAAGACATATATTAATTTTCCACAAAATGGTATACATGCACAACAGAAGGGCTAAAACCACATTTTCAAAGCAATTGTAGCCTCACTACACACTCTCACTCACACTCTTAAGGCTTCTCCACCTCGAAAACCCACCCCGGTCTCTCAAAGCAAGCTTCAATGAGCATAATCACCTCATGTAACAAATACATTGGTGGATCAGGGCATCACTGGTATGAATGTGGTTTGAGATCAGAGTGTTTGACCATATCATCTATCAATCCCTCTTCGTTTCTAAGGTCATATTTGGAGCAAAGTGTTGGTTTTAATAGTCTAAAACAAATAGACATACAAATAAACTTGAAAAACAAGGACCACAAGTGATGGTAGCCCCTGCCGATTTGATACACATCTTATTGATACACATCCAAATCGATATCTAAAGGAAAAGGATGGCTAAAAAATAAATAATTATATTGATAAGTTTTAGATCAAAATTAGTGATATACAAAAGCTAAAAATTCTCAAGAGCAGAAATATTAATGCAAATGGAGGTAAACTGTACAGGATTATGAAAAATTTTAAAAATATATGTAAATATGAAATATGAAATCATGTTTTATGTGCAAAAATCTTGTTTTTATGTGCAATATCTTGGCGTTGTGATGTGCTTCTGTTTTTATGTGCAATATCTTGGCATTGTATTGTGAGCACAACACTCTAATGCCGAATAAAATAAGCATTCTAATGTTGAATAAAATATGCAAACATGCAATAAAATATGCAGTATTATAGAGTACATATAAAAAAAAACAAAAAAATCAATAAAAACAAAAATCAATAAAAAATCAAAGAAAACAAAAATAACAAAAAATTCAAAGAAAACAAAAATCAACCTAGTACCAATTATGCCAACTCCATTGTCTAGCTTTACCCAATGTATCTTGAATTTTTCTTTTCCAAAAGAAAAGTTACATATTTGTCTTTTCCAAAGAAAAGCTATGTATTTGAAAGCCACTCTCTCTCAGGGAATCATGAGTCCCATTTGGTGATGGAATCCATACTCTTCCCTGGCTTTCTCCAATAGGGATTAGAAAAGAGGTTGGTTCAAAAAAACTTGTAGGGATTATAAACTGACTGCATTCACTTACAACACATTCACTTACAACATAGACTGCAAAGTTCCATTTGGAAACATCTATTGGATGGATGGCATTGATAATCTAATGATTTCTTATGTCATAAATAAGCTTTCGTTTTTAGGAGAGGAGTATTTGGGTGCTTTACGGGCACTCACAAGCCTTTGAACTTGAAACTTGTTGATTATCTTCCAAATAACTACCCAATTCCTCAACCGCACCAAATATGACCACCTTTCGAGGCAGCTTTTTACCACCAAATACACATCCTAATTTACCATGACCATTTGTTCCACGTCAATCCCAAAATGCTAGATGGAGTGATGAAGTGGAGCTCTAAATGATTTCCCTTCTGTTGCAAAGTAGTACCCGGATAAGTTTAATTTTCACCAAATGGTTGACAACAAGGATTTCCTTCTCTTGTTATGAAGTCTACACCCATAGAGAGAAGTGTTCGAAACTTTTGGCCACCCTCATAATAGCCATCAATTCAAAGCTAGCGGGGAGCTTAGAGATTGTTTGGTTCACTTTCTCAGTCCACAAAGCAAATTGTTTTCCTTGAGGCCACAAAGGAAATCCACTCACTTTGTCTGCAGGGTTCTAGAGGCCGAAGCAAAACCGCCTTGATTCTGACCATAGAGATACTTCAAAGCAAAAAAATATAAAAATAATGTCACTCACAAGCTTCTCTAATAAATAATCTTCTGTTTTTTAGGAGAGAAGGTGTATCTGAGTGCTTTATGGGCACTCACAAGCCTCTAAAACTTGCCTATGAAGCTAATTGAACTAATCAGTCTCAAAAGAAATGCATGTAGTACTTGAAGTCGAGCAATGTCAAGTCCGTTGACTCAGATTCATTAAACTATTATTCCTGGGTTTTATATGGCTTCTTGGTCTCGTTTACCTATGCTTGGGTTCTATAGGGTATATCATTCAAGACCAAATTTTGATCTAGAATCTATAAAAATACGGACCAAAATCATATTAGTCAACAATTTCCTCAGCAATCCAGAAATTTGGGTATAATGGAATGATTGATCTTTGAATAAAGAAAATAAAACTTACATGGAAGTGTTAGACATAGCCCAATTCAGCACTAGCATTGAAGGGATAAGGTTGTTTAGAATCCAAAAGTGAAAATTGAACAAGAATGGTTGTCATATATCAAGATTGCATCTTAAACACGTTCTTCCATCCACGCTCTTGCACAGGCACTAGCATGAATTTTCCCTTGGTGTGTTTCTCAATATTGCATTTGAGCGTGTCATTGCAAGACTTAAATTTGTCCAGTTTTAGTAGCTTTGTTTGCTGGAGGACACGAAACAAGATGAGATGGATATGGAGAGGATGAGGGTCATCTGTGAGGTCGATGAGATGCCATATTTCGGTGGTTCCTTACCTTGACGTCTGAGTAGTCAGTGCCTCATAGGGTAATTTGTTGAAGAAAAAATGGGTCGTATCTCTTGTTGTGATTTTGTATTCATACATGGTTATGTACCTCGTATGGGCCGTGATTTCCTTTTAGGGACGATGGTATTCGATTATTTTTTCATGGATTTGGCTTTCATCGCGGTTGCACAGGGCACCCCTTTTGTGCTCGATCATGAATTTCATCACCATGATGTTCAGGCTGTCCATAGGATCCCCAGTTGGGTATGGATATTAAGTATGAGGGGTTTCCACAATGAATTATATTAGATATCGTTTTTGGGATTCAACTGCATTAAGTAAGTCATTCATCTATGACCATTTTCATGGGAGGTAGTCATAACTGACTAATTTCTCATGATTTTTGAATAGTCCACTTAGCACTCATTGCATCAGATGATTTTTGAATAGTCCACTTAGCACTCATTGCATCGGGTGATACTCACAGGGGTGAAGAAGTGGGATTGAAACTAGTGAAATGAATCACATGGCTTCAATCATCACTTTCGGGGCTTGCACATGGTAACCAAGACTTCCCAGGAGGTCACCCATCCTAGAACTCCTCTGGCTCAAGCGCGCTTAACTGTGGAGTTTTCACCACAATCAAGCCCACTTAACTTGATACCCCATTTGCAAAACATTGCACCTCATGAACCATTCAAGTAGAGATCCCTTTACTCTTTGAATGTTAAGTATGAGGGGTTTCTGCAGTGCATTATATTAGATATCATTTTTTTGGATTCAACTGCGTTAAGTAGGTCATTCATCTATGACCATTTTCATGAGAGGTAGTCATAACTGACTAATTTCTCATGATTTTTGAATAGTCCACTTAGCACTCATTGCATCAGGTGATGCGGTGAAGAAGTGGGATTGAAACTAGTGAAATGAATCACATGAATTCAATCATCACTTCCAGGGCTTGCACACAGTAACGATGACTTCCCGGGAGGTCACCCATCCCAGAAATCCTCTGGCTCAAGTGCACTTAACTGTGGAGTTTTTCCCACAATCAAGCCCACTTAGCTTGCTACCCCATTTGCAAAACATTGTGCCTCATGAACCATTCAAGTAGAGAACCCTTTACTCTTTGAATTTTAAGTATGAGGGGTTTCCGTAGTGCATTATATTAGATATCATTTTTGGGATTCAACTGCATTAAGTAAGTCATTCATCTATGACCATTTTCATGAGAGGTAGTCGTAACTGACTAATTTCTCATGATTTTTGAATAGTCCACTTAGCACTCATTGCATCGGGTGAGGCGGTGAAGAAGTGGGATTGAAACTAGTGAAATGAATCACATGGCTTCAATCATCACTTTCGAGGCTTGCACACGGTAACCAAGACTGTTGTAGAGTAAAATGCTTGGGTTGTTGGTTATCAAATATCCTTCTCAGGGCTTTCCGGTGCCCGAGGCAGACAGTAAGATTAGTTGTATAGTTCACAAAGATGGCACATACATGTTCATATTAACTTAAAACAACTTGATAGAGTAATATAGAAGATTACCTCCTTAATGATCTTGGATTCCCTTGGAGAGCGCTAGGAAGCAAAGCAGGAGTTCTCCTTCACCAGCTCCAAATCTTGATCCTGCAATCAATTAAAGCACCCGCGTAGTTTCTAACATGACATACATTTCCTATCAATTAAGCCAATATATAATAAACATTTAAACTATGCACATCTAAGCCATTCATCTCTTGCTATATAAGTGATTAAATAATAATGATAATATCAATGCATAGAATGGAAAAAACAGATACAGTTCTATTGATTTATAAAAAGGAGGATTACAACCATCGGTTGCACCAAGCCCTCCTCATCCTTCCAATCTCTCTATCTCTCAAAGTGGTGATGTCTTGATCAACAAGTTCTCAATGAACCTCTTTGATCTTTGACCTTCACACTACAAAAATTATCTCTAGTTCACAAGTATTCAAAATTTTAGCAATCCTTCGACCTTGAACCAAGAGCCTTCAACTCCATTTTATAGGAGATGGAGAGAGAAATCATTGCCCTTCTCTTTCCACCAGTTCTGAATAGAAAAAACCAAAATGTTTCTCCAATATTCATGCTTTTGCCTTCTTTGAGAGTTCAGTTGTTTATGGCAAGGCCCAATAAGAGGTTAGTGCTTTGCAGTTTCCTTTTTGTACTGACTCTCTTGTGAGAAAAAGCTGGAGATTCAAATCATTCTGCGCAGGTTTTTCCCGTTTCAAACTTAAAATATGGGTAACGCTTCCCTCTAGTGTAAACAGAGCATTTCCCTAGCCACTAACATGGCCCATTCACTGATCAACTGTGTTATAACGCTCTTATGTTGTTATAGAGAGGAGTTACCTTGGTAGAAATAGGTTTAATTTAGGTCTTTGTATTCCTTCCATATTTGTCTTCTCCTATGAGCCGATGAGGAGGTATTTTGACCTGTAAAATATGCCCCCTAAAGTGTGAGGTTAGAGACGAAGACGATGGCCAAAATACTTTACAATGTGTGTAGTAGAGATAAAGAGATTGAAAGACTGAGGAAAACCTGAAACAATAACATATGTCAGAAAATATAGTATCTGCCTTGAGTCAGGCATTCCCATGCTCAGTAGCTTAAACAACATGATTTCTCTAGAATAGAGATATGAAGAATTTGTCCACCGATAAGCACAATGTGGAAGTGTCTGTCATAATAGGATCAAGCTGAAGAAGCTGTCTCCATAAACAATATCGCAACTTGGGGAAGGGAACACAACTTTAATGATGTAACCTTTACCCCAAGGTCTTGACCGCCGATTCGCTTAAACTGCATATTCCTCAACATGTGAATGAAGGAGCTGTCATCGAACATGTGAGAAATCGTCTGATTACCAGTCGATAATGAAATTTGTTAACAGACACGAAGGTGGTCACCGATAATGATGATGGTCCCTACGATGCACAGTACAATCTAGCGAGTGTGAATAAAATGAGTTGAAGTCAAACACTCGTAGAATCATTCGACCAGGAGCCAATGACAAGACTCGATCAAACACAAGACTACTTGCCACTGATGTCTGCAAGTATCCGGGTACTGATGGGTTTCTGGATCAACTTCCTAGATAAGATGTTGAAGTTGATAGGAAGAGATCTGTTGAAAGGTAGGCACTGAGGCGTCCTACATCAATAAACACGAAACAGAAACCAATTGATTTTGTTTATGATTGAGATAATGACGAGTAAATGGGGATGTCAGACGACAAATAATTTCTGGCATAATGAGCGGTTTGGTTGATAATAGGAGCAGTAGATAGCGAGATCTGCTTGAACAATAGAAGGCACTGTAACAGGGTACTAGGCAGCTGAGGCTTAATGAACACCAAATAGTGTGTTAGGATTTTATCGGTGCAGGGACACTGGGAGATGAAGGCTAATACTCATAGATGGTAGGGTTCGACTAAATGCAAAAGAGTTTTCTGGGAAGTGCATGTTCAAGAATTTTGCTGCCAAATCGACCTTTCTGAAATGTAACAGAGGTAGTATCCATTTTTCCCAAATTTTTCCTCGTCTGATTAAGTTTAACGAGTCTAGACGAGTAAACTTGGTGAATTTTTCATATTTTAGAGAGTCTGAAAAATATCATAAAAGACAACTCTGTGCCCCGTCTGATTAGGTTTAATGAGTCCAGACGAGTAAACTCAGTGAATTTTTCATGTTTAGAGAGTCTGAAAAATATCGTAAAAGATGACTCCATGCCCCGTCTAATTGGGTTTAACGAGTCCAGATGAGTAAACTCAGTGAATTTTTCATGTTTAGAGAGTATGAAAAATATCATAAAAGACGACTCCATTGGGGTACCTTTGTCATGTCTTGATAACCAGACACGGCAAAGGGAGAATAGTAAGCCCGAAACAGTTCATTTTCTGTGAGTTAGTCCATCGAAGCCGGAAAAGTGAGAAATCTATGTTCGATGGACGTCTACCTCATTTTGTTATGAGTACAAGGAGACGGAGTAAACTCAGTACTCTTTGTGAAATTTTAACGAGTCCAACAAAGAAAAACTCGTTGCCCTTCATGGAATTTTAATGAGTCACATGGAGAAAACTTGATTACCTCCATGAAATTTTAACGAGTCACGCAGAGAAAACTCGGTTACTTTTTCAGTTTAAAGAGCTTTGAAAAAGAGGAAAAGAATGGCTTCTTACTCTCCATCGTGGTAGTTTAACAAGACCGACAAAGTCAACTTAGGGTTTTTTCAGTTTTATGAGTGAGAAAAAGGTTCCTAAAAAGAAAGCTCAGTGCTTCTTCATAGTTTTAACGAGTCTGAAGAAGAGAACTCTAGGTTTTTCGAATTAACGAGCAAGAAAAATACCATAAAAAAGAACGCTCGAGAAGGATGGATTGTGGTGCCAGCAATTCAATAATCGCCTTGACCTTATCGGGATCAACCCTAATCCCGTGCTTGGAGACAATGAAGCCTAACAAACGTCCGGACTCGACCATAAATACGCACTTATGAGGATTCAGACATATATTGTAGAATCTACACCTAGCAAAAATTTCTTTCAGATGAGCGAGGTGATCAGGTTGTTTCTTGGAATGGGCCGGAAGGTCATCCAAGTAAGCCTGTACAATGTGTCGAATGTCATGAAAAGCGTAGTCCATAGCCCGTTGAAAATTTTCTCCAGCATTCTTCAGACCGAATGGGAGTTTACGGTACTCAAATGTGCCCCAAGGACAGATGAAGGCAATTTTATGTTGGTCATTTTTTTAAATTTCAATCTGGTTATAGCCCAAAAATCCATCCATGAAGGAAAAATATTCGCATCATGCACAATCGTCGAGAATCTGATCTATGAATGGTATAGGATAATTTTCTTTGGGACAAGCGGTGTTCAGATTGCGATAGTCAACACAAACTCAAATGGTGCCTTGTTTTTTTTCGACGGGAACCAGATTGGAAACCCATTTCGTCAAAGGAACGGGATAGATGAAACCAACGTTTAAAAGTTTTTCTACCTCAATTTTGATGGCAGCTGCTTTGCACGGGTGGACAGGTTTGATTCGTTGTCGAATTGGTTTGGCATTGTCATAAATCTTGATTTCGTACTCGACGATAGATGGGTCTATGCTGGGCATTTCGTCATAAGACCAAGCAAACACATCGCGGAATTCCTTGAAAAGGGATGTGAAGCATGCAATTTCCTCAGGATTGCAATCAGCTCCAATCTAAATATTTTCCACGATACCCGTTTTGACCGAGATATCAATGAGCATTGTCTTAGAAAGATTACCCATGTTCCCTTTTGAATCAATAGTTTGAACAGTTGTGTAAGTGGAGGGAACCATCTCAGGTGGGTCAAAGGATGGGATTTCAGTTTTTATCACGTCTAAGTCAATCATTGAAGCGTGATGGTGAAACTCTCCCCAAGGTCGTTATTATAAAGACATGATCTCTCGAATAGCTTCGTCTGTAGGCAAGACTTCATTGAGAAGATCCTTAGAGAGAACTGTGATGGGAGGGAGGTTTGTACCTTTAGTCGAAACCATAGCAGTGGAGGGTTCAGATGTGATTTGGATGGCTTGGTAAGCCAACTCGGCCAGTGAGGGCGGTATCTGATCTCCGTAGGAATCAATGTCTGAAGGTGTCGGGATGATCCATGGGTCGATAGAGCCATCCAAAGTGGTGGATATCATTGCAACCGTGTTTGGGATCTGTGGCGGCAGGAGAGGAAAACAACCCAGTAGGGAAGATGCCTTCAGAAGACCGGTACTAATACTGACGTAAGAGTCAAGAAAGCCTCCTATTAGGGGTACAATGCTACTTGTTAACATGGCATAATCAGGGGTTCAGAAGGATAACTGATCCACTGTGACTATTTTCCCATCCAATGGGAATAGCATGAGTCGGAAGACCGAAGAAACAATGGCGGTCATGGCATAAGACCAACTGCAACCAAGCAATATATTATAGTCGAGATGGCGCTCTACGACTTCAACGTCCATGGTTACCGTTTTCCCACTCAGAGTGATGGGAAAGCTAGCAAGGTATCCTTTTGGGAGGAACGTGTGGCCATCGAAAGCTTTGAGGGAATTCGACGACAGTGTTAAGGTAGGAGAACCTAAATTGAGCTAGCAAGCTTGTGACATAACGCAGGTCGAAGCACCTTCGTCTATGACAGTGCGATGGATTGGTCTCCCTTTCGACGCAACTTGCACCTGGAATGCGAGTTGGTGTGAGAGGTGAGGTTTATATTTTTTCATATCAAAGATAGCTAGCATGGAATCCTAGGGGTCTATTCCACCAATGGCCGAAAGCAAGGCTTTCCTTTGTGCTGGATAGGTTTGTAATACTTCGAGAGTAGACATAGCTGACAGTGCCTGTGCCAAATCTTCTACAATGTTGTAGTTTTGGGCTGCATGTATAGAGGTGTTATGAGTCGTGCGTCGAAGTGTCCCTTTGGGGGGACGAATCATGGAGTCAGAAGTAGGCCGTTCGATATGCAAATCGTTGGGCGGTGGTGGATTTGAACTAGTGCCAGGTTCTTGAGCATCTATGGTAGGATTTCCATAAAGCTTGGCTCATGTTTGAAGTTCAACACTCTCAATGCCATAAATGGCAGATGGTCCTTCGCCGGAAGGACGCGAACCACCATTACCCCGTTGATGGGGTTGTGGCGGATTTTCAACCATGTGTTGATGTTGCTACTGTTGATTAGAGAAAGGATTATGAAGAACGACAGGTGTTCGCCCATAATCCTTGTTTGCAATAAAATCGGTGCATTCCTGTAGCCGAGGACATTTGTATGTCAAGTGGTTCTCCGCACAGATCTTGCAAGGAAATTTCATGGGTTTATCCTTCCCTTTTTCATTTTTTGCAGCATTTTTCTGATTAGGGTTATTCTGATTGTCTGATTGCTCTTTCGAAGAAGTTGTCTTTTTCTTGTTCTTCTTGTTTTTCCCACTAGGTTTTTGTGAAGTTTGCACAGAATTTACCTCAGTGGGAGGAAGAGTAGTCATTTGGTGAGGGGCAGTGGCAGCCAAAGATGGCTGGGAGGCTTGCCCCCGAGATTGTTTTGTGGCTACACCAAATATCATGCCAACAAGACCGTCGGCATGAGCTCCGGTTTTCTGAGTAGCCGGAGGATTTGGGTTACTAGGGGCATTGGGGAGAAAATCATATAGCGTGCTAGATTGTGAATAGATTAAATCCAAATGTTGGGCATGACGAATGCATTGATCTTCTGTAACCGCACCAGAAAGGCCAATGTCTTTATAGATGTGGGGTAAGAGAGACTTACAAAACCAATTAGCTAAGAGATGATCCGGGATTGGTGCTTTGACTAGCCTCCTCCTACGTCTCCATTCATGAATGTGATCGGAGATGTGGGTGGCAGTGTCTTGGTGCAGCGAGGTTAACAATTCCGTTCTGGTTTCAAATCTAATTGGTAGTTGGAAGTTCTTTAGAAACTCTGTCGCTAAAGCGCCAAAAGTGTTGATGGCGGCGCGTAGTAATTCAATATACCACTTGGCAGCATTGCCTGTAAGGGTGCGGAGAAACAGTCGAATCCGGACACTATCATCCACCATGGAATTGGATATAGACCATAGATGAAAGGTAGTGATGTGTGCGGCTGAGTCGTCCCCTTGTTTCCCATCGAACTACGGGATGTCAGAAGGAATCTTGTGTGGTATTGGAGGCCAGAGCGGGTTGTGATTGATGGGATAATTAGTCAGTTTATGGATATTGGGGATGTCCAGAGCTGCCAAAAATGGAAATTGTGGATTTTCCCCTGAATCTAACCAAGGAAGTATGGGCTGACTACTTAGACCATAGGGTCCACCCATCAATGTGTTACCAGGAGGATAAGTAGGACTTTGATAAAAATTTCCTATAGGTGGAGGGGTAGGGACATATGGTTGCTGTCCATAGGGCATATTGTATTGCGGGGAAAATGGTTGGTCGCCTCCAGTATAAAAGTGCCCTCCCATTCCAGATGGAGTTTGGGGTGGATTAGTCCATATGGATGCAATAGAGTTTCCCGGAGGCATGCTACTACTTTCATAGTTCGGCAACGGCATAGACCCTACACCTATATTTGAACCACTTAAGGGAAAAGTATTGACAATAGGTTGTCCCATTTGTCCTAAGGATTGCAGGGGAAGTGAAATGTTCCTTGCTTCCTGTGTGTTGGTGACACTGCCCCCTGGTATAGTGGCCAAGGGGTTTGAACTCAGCAAAGGGTTCCAACCATAAGGGTTTCTAAACGGAACCGAAGTAGTCACATTCGTGGGAGGAGCAACCGTGGGTCCCAACATGGTCACGGTAGGAGTAGATCCCGAAGGATTCGGCGAGCTACTGACAGTTGTGATGACCGTAGGGTTGGGATTAGGTATATGTTGACTAGTGAGGTTACCAAGTGATGGCATAGAACTGACAACTGGCGGGGAGGATGGTGGCAAACATGGGATGGTTGCCATTGGCATCGACCCTATGGATGCCGGTGGTGAAATGGATGTTTTTTCGGTCGAAGACATATCTTGGCGTGGTGGAATCTGAACTATCACAGGCCCCAATGGATCAATGAGTGGAGGATTGTAATGAGGTACAACCCCTTCTGTGAAAGGGTCCTCCAGAAATTCCGTATGATATGAGGCTATGTGAAAATCAGGATTTCTCAAAGGAGACTGCTCTTCCGCAGAAGGCACGGGTTCACCAAGGTTCAGTTCTTCCTCAATAGTTAAAGGAGGTAGACCTTGCTGTCATCAAGACAGACGACGTGGGTCGGATGATGCCACGGTGACCTGTTTAGTTTTAACCAATTTTAGTAAATTGTGATGTATTATAAAGTCTCAATGACAGTAACCACACACCTAAAAAAGAAAAAAGGACCCTCTAAAATCAATCAGCAAGCAGCCAGAATAGGGTGCCCTGTCTGAGTACTACCGTTTGTTGGTGATGAAATCTAGTATCACAATAGTATACAGAGAGGGTTGGTCGAAAGTACAATTACGGTCACTCTAGAGCTTCGCCCAAACCTCAGACGATAGGGGTAAGCACTCTCGTGAAGATGAGTACCCTCCTAAAGACCGAAGACAGAGTGGGTCCATCTATTTCAGGTACCAGGACAACCCATCCTAGTCACCTTGTGTAAGTCCCTAAAAATTATGGCCACTAAAGATACCTCAAATCACAAACATCATCAGGGGGGTCCACGGTCAAAGACAACATGCTATATGGGAAGAATACCTAGATCCCCGATCTAGTTTCGACATCCCCGAAGGGAACCCCAATATATAACACACCCACCGGATGCAGTCGAAGGCGGGCTACCTTCTTGTGCACCCAAGTGTTGTCTCACGCTGAGATCCGGTAAAGGAACAGTCCCGTTAATATGAGTGCAGTAGGATTTTGCTCGTTAATGACTCTAGTTTCAAGTTTTGAGATCTTGGGTGTTTTTCTCACTTTTCCTAACCCAAGATCCTAGCCTGAACTACTGTTTGTGTGAGCTCAAAAAAGATTAATGTGATTGATTTTATTATCGTTTGATTCTTAGTGTACTTTATTATTAGTCTTGTAGAGGGGGAGTGGACGTATGAAATGTAATGAGACTCTGACTCAAGAAACCATGCAAAATATGCTCTAAATATTCAATTCGATGAAGAGTATTTCTACAAAGAGAGGTTTCTTTTCAACATCCATGCACTAACATTCAAATAGCACAGTTCAACTTTAAAGATTCAGACTTCTATCTACCTCTTCTTAACAATCTATGAACTGGAATTTTTAGAATTAACTCAGCTAGATGCAGAAAAAAAGAAAAAAAGAAAAAAATAAAAAAATAAAAAATAAAAAAATAAATTAAAAAAAAAATAAAAAAATCTTCTCTAAAAAGTAAATTATTTTGACACTAACATTTCAAACAAGAGAAAACAAACAGAAATGCTAGCTTAGTAAACAAGCACAGGGACTCAGTCAAGGAGAGATACTGATGGCCAAAAACTCTGCAACCAAAACACAATCACAGCAGTGGACAACAAACTTTGGCTGAGTAACGCACTGTCTTTGAGTAAAAACAACGTTAATCTAGAGACTAACGCACTGTATTTAAGCATAGGCAACATTATAACGCACTAGAGAACCCACAAAGGTAGCGTTAGCCAGGGAAAAGTTCTTCACATGGTCAAACAGAAACATGATTGAACTATGCGAGCTTTTGAAATGTCTACTGGGCATAAATACTGGTCGAAAGGGTCTGTGAACAGAGGGAAGAAGAAAGGAGGAAAGAAATATTCTAGAAACTATGGGGAAACTCCCCAGCGGTGTCGCCAATTCTGCTGTAGGGTAAAATTCTTGGGTTGTTGGTTATCAAATATACCTCTCAGGGCTTTCCAGTGCCCGAGGCAGATAGTAAGATTAGCTGTATAGTTCACAAAGATGGCACATACATGTTCATATTAACTTAAAACAACTTGATAGAGTAAGATAGAAGATTACCTCTTTAATGATCTTGGAGTCCCTTGGAGAGCGCTAGGCAGCGAAGTAGGATTTCTCCTTCACCAGCTCCAAATATTGATCCTACAATCAATTAAAGCACCCGCGTAATTTCTAACATGTCATACATTTCCTATCAATTAAGCCAATATATAATAAAGATTTAAACTATGCACATCTAAGCCATTCATCTCATGCTATATAAGTGATTAAATAATAATGACAATATCAACGCATAGAATGGGCAAAACATATACAGTTCTATTGATTTATAAAAAGGAGGATTACAACCATTGGTTGCACCAAGCCCTCCTCAGCCTTCCAATCTCTTTATCTCTCAAAGTGGTGATGTCTTGATCAACAAGTTCTTAATGAACCTCTTTGATCTTTGGCCTTCACACTACAAAGATGATCTCTACTTCACAAGTATTCAAAACTTTAGCAATCCTTCAACCTTGAACCAAGAGCCTTCAACTCCATTTTATAGGAGATGGAGAGAGCAATCATTGCTCTTCTCTTTCCACCAGTTCTAAAAAGAAAAAACCAAGATGTTTCTCCAATCTCCATGCTTTTTCCTTCTTTGAGAGTTCAGTTGTTTGTGGCAAGGCCTAATAAGAGATTAGTGCTTTGCAGTTTCCTTTTTGTACTGACTCTCTTGTGAGAAAAAGCTGGAGATTCAAATCATTCTCCGCGGGTTTTTCCCATTTCAAACTTAAAATACGGGTAACACTTCCCTCTAGTGTAAACAGAGCGTTTCCCTAGCCACTAACTCGGCCCATTCACTGATCAGCTGCGTTATAACACTCTTGTGTTATTATAGAGAGGCGTTACCTTGGCAGAAATAGGTTTAATTTAGGTCTTTGTGTTCTTCCCATATTTGTCTTCTCCTCTGAGCTTATGAGGAGGTATTTTGACTTGTAAAAAAGACTTCTTGGGAGGTCACCCATCCCAGAACTCCTCTGGCTCAAGCTCACTTAACTGTGGAGTTTTCCCCACAATCAAGCCCACTTAGCTTGCTACCAAATTTGCAAAACACTGTGTCTCATGAACCATTCAAGTAGAGATCCCTTTACTCTTTGAATTTTAATTATGAGAGGTTTCCGTAGTTCATTATATTAGATATCATTTTTGGGATTTAACTGCGTTAAGTAAGTCATTCATCTATGACCATTTTCATGAGAGGTAATCGTAACTCACTAATTTCTCATGATTTTTGAATAGTCCACTTAGCACTCATTGCATTAGGTGATGCTCACAAGGGTCAAGAAGTGGGATTGAAACTAGTGAAATGAAGCCATGTGATTCCCATGCGAACCCCACGGACACTGCCTACGAAATCATCGAGCCACCCGAAATCACGCCACCGGAGGAGATAACTGTTGTGGTGGATGGAGCGAGCAACAGGAGTGTTTGCATGGAAAACGATGTTGAGACCCTCGTGGCACCAAAGAGAGACAATTCTCAAGAATCATTCTCCATGCTCGGCCGTGACCAGGGCAAGAAATTCCGTCGCTCGTACTCCACTGGGCATTCTCTGGTAAGGCTGCGCAAGGAGTCCGATCAGATGGCCATGGAATGGTATATTTGCATGGTAGAAGGGCTAAAACCGGGCCTGCAAAGGAATTTTAGCGTCACTGTGCCCTCTCAGTCGTTTTCTCAGGGCCCGTCCACCTCTGAAAGCCACCCTTGTCTCTCAAAGTAGGCTTCACTGAGCAGCATCGCCTCGTGCAGCCGAGACATCAGTGGATCAGGGCATCATTGGTATGAGCATGAGCGATTTACCATGCCATCCATGTAT